>QLOR01002801.1:0-23255 GCA_003313825.1 Sarcodon aspratus | reverse complement strand
CAACCCAATTAAAACCATTGCAGTAAACCCGCTGGCAACTCTAGAATTTGCGAATTGCTGGAATACATTGTTGTTAGCTGGACGATGCTTACACGAAAGCTTCACCGTGACGGAGACTCCGGGTCGAAATTTGTCAACTTGACGACATACGCGATCATGCTAATACAGTAGCTGACTTTCCCCCAGGTCAGATGTCGCTGAGAAGTCATTGAAGTCGCTTTTGCAAGATTGACAGGAATAGAGTTGAGTAAAATTTCACGGACGTTTTTTGCGGCATGATGCATGATCTGTCAACTTGTGATGCTGATGTACAAAACAGCCGCACAGAGTGACGCATGTTTCTTGACGTATCAGAAGACATACTATCCCATTGTTGGAAGGAAGACACAACTTAGGCTAACCAATGTATAAACAGGCGAATGATTGCGGCAGTAATAGGAGGTCTTGAACTTGAAGAACATGCTCTACACCATTTGGTATTATGGTCACTATGCTATCGCTGTCCTCGCTGTCGTACTGTCGATTAGATGGCAGAGGAAGAGGGTCTCTAGGCCCCCATACCCCCCTGGGCCTAAAAGTCTTCCTCTCATTGGAAATATCCGTGATATGCCAAAGAGTCATGACTGGTTGACTTACATGCAGTGGTCTCGTCAATATAGTATGTTTTAATCTCTTTCAAAGCATTGTACGAGTTAAGATTCTTCTGCTAGACTCGAGTCTAATCCACCTCAACTTACTTGGGACGCACTTGGTGGTCGTCAATTCTGCCGAGGCTGCATATGAACTGTTCGATAAGCGTTCTGCCATCTATTCGGATAGGGTACAGCCCATTAATTCACCATCCATTGACGCAATGCTGATCCGGAATCATCTCAGCCACGCATGCCTATGCTCACCGAGCTGTAAGCCGGAACCTGTCGTCAAGTTGTGACTGTGTTTTATGGTTGCATGTTTTCTACAGAGTGTGTTGGGATATGCTGAGTCTCTATCGCTACGGCGACAAATGGCGTACCACTCGGCGAATGTTTCACCAATATTTCAATGTCAATGCGTCAACAGAGTATCAGCCGCAGGAAACCAAGGCCGTTCACGAGTTTCTTTATCGACTTAGCTGTACGCCTGAGGATTATCTGAAACACATCCGCTTGTATGTCGTTTTCTTATACCTCCTCCTTTCGCCCCGCTGACTTCAAGTTTGTTCTCGGTCTAGAATGGCTGGTTCACTTATCCTCAAGATCACGTACGGACTTGATATTCAATCCGCCGATGATCCTTACATAGCGCTAGTGGAGGAGTCTGTCGAAGCAGCGGTACAAGCTGCGAATCCCGGTTCTTTTCTGGTTGATACGCTTCCTTTTTGTGGGTTTCTAGACATTTAGCCATTTTATTGACGTTTGCTAATTCATAGTTCAGTGAAACATGTTCCGGAGTGGGTTCCTGGCGCTGGATTCAAAAGAAAGGCTAGGGAGTGGCGAAAAGTCACAACGACAGCCATGGAGGTACCTTTCCAGTATGTAAAGGATGCTATGGTGGGTCATCCGTACTTCTCATAGCCATGTTCTCGTGACCGGTGGAAATTATGAAGGCAAAAGGCGTACATACGCCATCAATCACCTCACATGCTTTAGAACAGTCCAAGGGCAATAGGGAGACGGAAAGTGTTATTCGCGCAGTGAGTGCGATCGCATACGTAGGTTTGTCGTCTACCAAAGTTTTCGCTCGAACCATGAAAAATTCAGCTGTGTTCTTTTAGCGGGTGGCGAGACTGTATGTTTCGGAGCTCCACGGCATATTTGGTTCCTCTCAAGTTAACTCACGCACGTTTAGACTGCATCGGCTGTACAAACTTTTTTCCTGGCTATGGTGTTATATCCAGACTGTGTCCGGAGAGCACAAGAGGAACTTGATGTCGTTGTCGGCCAAGACAGACTTCCAAACTTTTCGGACAAACTTTCTCTTCCTTACATAGGTGCGATAGTTAAAGAGGTTTTGAGGTGGTACCCGGTACTTCCATTAGGTGTGTTACCGACGTTCCGCTGTAGACCAGCGTTGTTGCTTACGGTAATCGACAGCCATTGTCCATAGCCTCACAGAGGATGATGTTTTTGAAGGAATGTTTCTTCCTGCGGGATCCCTTGTAATAGGAAATGCATGGTATTTCAAAATGTGACTGATGCTTTGGCTTTAAATTAACCTTTGCCGACGTAGGGCCATTCTTCACGACGAGAGCGTTTATAAAGATCCTGGGACGTTCAATCCGGACCGATTTTTAAAGGATGGTGAATTAGATCCGGATATCAGACCTCCAGAGGTTGCTGCATTTGGATTTGGACGCAGGTGAAGCTCACAGTTTGTTTGGAGTAACGCAGAACTAAAACAAATGACGTGCTTTCAAGGATATGCCCTGGCAGATACCTAGGGTTCTCGTCGTTGTTCCTGAACATCGCCTGTATATTAGCGACGTTCGATATAGGAAAGGATATGGATGAAAATGGACAGCCAATTACTCCAAGCAAAGATTTTACTACTGGGCTAGCAAGGTCAGTCCCTCTTTAAATTACTGCCTCGTACGAATTAACTGGTCATATTTTTCCAGCCATCCACTGCCGTTCAAATGTTCTATCAAGCCTCGTTCACGACAAGCTTCTAATGTGATATCTGAAGCTTACGCAATGCATCACCCGCAGATTTAAACCTTTGTCAGCATTCCTTACATTCGGCGTTGTATGTCTCTCATCATGTATCACATCTGTTTGTGTACCATTGAGATCGAAGAGTCAAAGCTGTCATCATTGACACCGACACATTCATGAATGGTGGGAAAGTGATTCATATTTTGAATCTGTTAGAGTGTTGATGACCTCTTGGTCTTCGCAACGTAGATATATTGGATCTTATGATATTTTTCCAAGCTTATTATCTACCACGAAACGATCAGTGTTGACGGTCTCATACACGTAGAGGAAAGAATAAAATAATTTATTTCGCTTCAATGACCGATGCATCAAAGCCGTCAGCGTGATTCAATGTAGATGTCAAGGATCATAATGAATTTGTCAGGCCTCATGAAGTCAAATATACAGGTTCCACGAAGACCGAGAGATCGGCGGGTATGTGGTTACGCTCCTAATTGGACCTCACGAAAATAAAATTTCGTTGGGTATTCGAACTTGATTGTTAACAGTGTATAAACAGGACTGGGACATGTTAGAAAGTACAGAGCAATGGATGCCAAAGAACACCAGGAAAAAGATCAATTTGATAGCGCCTCCGGGTGATGCACTGCGTATGCTTCAGTTATAAGGTCAGAAACCTTTTGTGAGCGAGTCTTGATAGAGCACTTGAACGGCAGTGGACGACTGCAATAAATAGAACGGACTTTGAGCAAAGTATCTACTTGAGACAAATCAAGGCGGCTGACAAGAACAACCCGCTAGTGAATTCTTCACTCGGAATAATCGGTTCGCCGGTTTCGTCCATGGCCTTTCCTATGTCAAACGTTGCTAATATACAAGCGATGCTTAAGAACAGTGAAGAAAGTGCTAGATGTCTGCCAGGGCATATCCTTTAAAGACAAGTCAGGTGTGTCAGTTCAACATTTCTCACTTATATTTATAAATGTGAGTTATACCTGCGTCCAAATCCAAATGCAGCGACATCCGGAGGTCTAATATCGGGATCCAATTTTCCATCTCTCAGGAATCGATCTGGGTTGAATGTCTCAGGGTCCTTATAAACGCTCTCGTCGTGAAGAATGGCCCTAATCAGTATTGAATAATGTCGGGAACATAGAAAAGGTTATATCAATAATACCACGCATTTCCCAATACGAGGGATCCCGCAGGAATAAATCTTCCTTCGTACACATCATCTACAAGAACGGAGTGCACGACAGCTTGATCCATCATTCTAAGCAGCAAGTCCATTCTTCAGCAGCATTGAGAACACCCACCTAACGGAGTCACCGGATACCACCTCAACACTTCTTTCACTATTGCACAAATATATGGTAACGAAGACTTGTTGGAGAAGTCAGGGAGTCTGTCTTGACCGACGATTCTGTCGAGTTCCTCCTGTGCCTTCCGAACTACGTCCGGGTATAAGACCATAGCAAGAATGAAAGTGCGCATGGCTGATAAAGTCTAAATGCGTATGATGCAGTCAGGAGGAGAATTCAATATTCCGCAGAACTCTAACACACAGTATCTCCACCCGCTGAAAAAGCGTATAAGTGAATCATTTTACGACGGGGGCCGAGAACTAATAGATCACCAACCTGCATAAGCGACCGCACCCACTGCACGGATCACATTGTCTAACTCTGTATCGTCTTTATGCTGTTCCAAGGCATGTGATACAATCGACGGCGTATGTATACCTTTTGCCTTCGTCGTTGTCATCAGTAATGAAAAATCCAGCTGTGAAAAATACAGGTACCCCACCATAACGTCCTTTACATATTGGAAAGGTATTTCTGCAGCTGCCGTAGTGACTTTCCGCCACGCTTTAGCTTTCTTTTTAAACCCAGCACCAGGAACCCATTCGGGGACGTATTTAACTGAATTATAGATGGATGAATACCAATATCGCGCCAAAAGAATGTCTAGAAACTCACGAAAAGGAAGCGTGTCAACGAGAAAAGAACCAGGATTTCCAGCTTCAGATGCAGCGCGGATGGACTCCTCCTCCATCACTATGAAGGGGTCATCGGCGGATTGGACATCAAGTCCATATGTGATGTTGAGAATAAGTGAACCAGCCATTCTGGGCCAAAATAAAGTCAGTGGAGAAGCGGAGGGACAGATAATAAAGTTATACAAGCGAACATGATCGCTAAAATCTTCAGGTGAACAAGTCAGCCGATACAATAGCTCGTAAATGGCCTTGGTTTCCTGTGGCTGATACTCTTTTGACGTTTTGGCATTGAAATATTGGTGAAACATTCGCCGAGTGGTGCGCCATTTGTCGCCATAGCGGTAGAGACTCAGCATATCCCAACACACTCTGTAAAAAACATGCAAACATAGAAAACACAGTCACAGCTTGATGACAGGCTCCGGCTTACAGTTCGGTGAGCATAGGTATGCGTGGCTGAGGTTATTCTGGATCAGCGTTGCGTCAATTGGTAGCAAACTAATGTGTTGTACCCTATCCGAATAGATGGCAGAACGCTTATCGAAAAGTTCATATGCAGCATCAGCAGAGTTGACGACCACCAAGTGCGTCCCAAGTAAGTTGAGGTGGATTAGACTCGAGTCTAGCAGAAGAATCTCAACGCGTACAATGCTTCGAAGAAGATGAAAACATACTATATTGACGAGACCACTGCATGTAAGTCAACCAGTCGTGACTCTTTGGCATATCACGGATATTTCCAATGAGAGGAAGACCTTTAGACCCAGGCGGGTATGGGATCCTAGAGATCCTCTTCCTCTGCCATTTAATCGATAGTACGACGGTGAGGATAGCGATAGAGTAGGAGACATAATTCCACATCATGATGGAGTAGGTCGGAACATCCGAGTCCCATATCCCAGTCGTTTATAACTATATTTCTGGTTGACAGTGCTATCCAATCATGGCGGGGATGGCTAACCTTACTATACGTCAGTAACGTCATTGATTTAACGATGTATCTTGACATACTTATCTTTGTTGATAAAGCTCGATATCACTCGACAGCGTAAGTACCATACAATTAGTACACGGATTCCATTCAACTTGTGAAGACGTTGGCAGATCGTTCTCTACTCTTGGATGTCTGAGTCTGGTGACTTTAGAGCGAGGCTGATTATGACCATTTACCAGATTCGCTTACTATCTTATTGTTACGTCTAATCGTCGTCTAGTATTGACTAAGATGAGAGTAACAGAAATAAACGACTTGTCATCGTCGCCGGTGTGAGTCAGTTGGGTAAGTTGTAAAAAGCGAGAGGCCGCTGCTGAGGATCAGTAGTACTAGTATATGGTGGGAGCGTCGTTTCTCCGCTGTTCAATCTGCAGAATTGGCTGTCGATATGGCCCGGGCCATGGGACTGCCGGGGGCCGTCGGGCCCGTTCCGACCGTGACGGACGGGGCTGTAACTTTGTGCGGCTCGTGCCATGTGGCAGCTCGAATTGGCTTTTTTCTTGCCCAAAACATCGTGCATCATGACATGACTGCACTCACTGCTCGCTGCCCAATGAGTGCTCGAAGGATGCCATTATGTAGTTCTCGCCGTGCATTGTTGACGACAGGATAGCCTCTTGTGCCGCATGTTTCTGATGTTCATATCCCTTCACACAATTTGTTTGGACGTACCAAGCCTCCATCGCTACAGATAGGAAGGTTGACACTTGGCTCGGTGAATCTTTTATCAACGATTTCGACGCTTTGGAAATGTACAAACCACCCTCAGAAAACTATGCTGTCGCGGTTACTACGTCAACTTGCTTGTTCGCCTGAATACTTTAGGGGACATTTATGCTTATCCACCGGTTTCTAACCTGTTCTTCGCCCTCCCGTTTGCTTTTATTTTAATCCAAAATGGCTAGTTCGTTGATTTTCTATATCAAATATGGACGTTAATGGTCAATCTGCCAACGATCTCTCATATTTGGGATAGTGAAGGCTATCTAAACATCATCACACACTGCAAATTCTGATCCTTCCAGGTCGACGCTGTGATTTTGTGTGCGTTTCCACCTCCCTTTAGCCATGGCATACACTTATCTTCTGATTAGTAAATATTCCCCAGATTTGGTTCCGGGGGTGCATTTCAAAGGAGCGGAGTAAGGTTGCTGTAACGCCTGCGGAGGTTCCGTATCAGTATGATCAGGACGTTATGGTGGGTGGATATTTTTTCGTTGCAAAATTTGTTGTTATTGATGGAAATCGATGAAGACCAAACGTATACATCTCATCAATGACTTCACTGGCAGTAGAACTGTTAGAAGGCGATAAAAATGCAAAAAAGTCGTCTGTGGAACGATCGCTAAATCCTAACTATGTCCGTGATCCATGCAATTCTTCTCTCTATCATCCATTCGATCATGTGTTTCTCAAAGATGGAGAAAATGTAGGTGTGGAACTTCGCCGTCTATTTCAATAGCGCTCAATGTTACCTCAGCCTGCAGCTCTGACATTTCTCGCCAGTCTTATATTTAGACGTAGTTCGGAAGCCACAAGAGAAACTTGACGCTATTGTGGATCAAGACACACCATAGAGCTCTTCGACAAAACCTCTTTTGGTGTGTGACTCCATCGACTAGGTATGCCCAGAACTCAAGGCTTTGTCGCCGCCTTATGGTAGACAATGCTCATGAGAGAAGGATACCTTGTGTTTAGGACGTGCGTGGTCTTATGAACACTTCTTTCTAACTGATTCTTACGATTATCAAGCCATTCTTCGTGACGAGAACATCTATAAAAACGCTGATATGTTCAATCCTGAACAATTCTGAAGGGGCAGCGAGTTGAAATATCGGCATCGGATCTCTGGAGGTTGCAGTATTTAGATTTCGAACAGGTAGAACTTTCATTTGCAAAAAAGAACGTTGTACTGACCGCATAACCTTCCGTAAAGGATATATCCTGATAGCCATCGCTTATATATTAGCAAATCTTGAATCGAATCGAACCTGGGAAGATTATAGCAAGCCAACTACTGCAAGTGAGGAGTTTGCTAAGGGGCTGCTATGCAGAATCTCTTTGTTTTCTTCAAGTTCATGGTTTACTGAGTATATTTTTTACCCGGCTCGAGTTGCCGTTCAAATGCTCTACCATGGCTCGGTTACAACTGGCCTCCAGTTAGTATTGCTGAAGCTTTCCAGGCGCGTTAGCTGAAGTCTGTCGGAAATCTTCGCTTCCACTTCCTGGCATCTGACTTGAACTCGCTCTATGAACCAATTATCGCAATTGGCGGCTATCTTCCGAGATCCTTTGTGTAAAATTCATGACGGGTGAGGTGGATGACTTTATCGGCTTCCATTGGAACTAGGGCAATAAGCTGATGATGGTTCACTTCGTTTTGGATATCTTCCTCGTGAGTCAATCCTCTTCAATTCCACGCATTGCACGGATGGCAAAGGACAATCGTCAAAGTTCTAGATTGAGGCTGGGAAGATGTGATAATCGAACAGTGGGACGGCTCTGGTCATTTGTCCCAATTCAATTTGTACCTAAAGCGATAGTGCATCAATCACTAGGCACAGAGTCAGACGAAATTTTCAATAGTCCATCGAACGCTCGACTCAGGGTTTAAAATAGCAGCAGTGTGGCAAATATCGTAGATGAGCTATGCTATATCTGGTGAGTTCGATTACCAGGTATGATGCGCCATAAATGTCTTGATATATGCCACATACATTCGCACATGAAAGGGCCTATTTTATTGGGTCCGAAGTATCAACCTCGGGGAAATTTTGGTCAGGTGTATGATGTTCGAGCGTGTCAGTAGGGCAACGGGCTGTGGCAGATCTGGACCGAATTGCTCGTGATTCGAAGCCTACTGCAGGATATCCACCTGCATTCAAGCCAAAGTCAGAAGAAAAGGCGTTGAGGGCGGAATGACCACCGTTCATTCCAGATTCAAAGTTGACTAAAGATGCGAATTAGAAATAGTTGATAGTGAATGAAATAACCTGAATCATCTGGAAATGTTTCAAATCTCTGAACGGAGCCTTCGAACTATTGAAAAGACATCAGACTCGAACACGATACCAGCATGGTTGGTGAAGTTATTGACGAAGAGCTTCTTTAGGTTTGGTAAGCATATGCTGCGGGGAATGGGACATGCCATGAGAATATCGTATATCCTCAGAATAAGGGCTCAGGAATCCCACAGAGATAGACGGAATTCCCATGATTCAGCTCCACCGAATTCAAATGTTCTTGTTGTCTGATATGCTAGCAATAGAATCAATGACCCTGATTACTCAGGTTAATAGAAAAGGATTCTTAATCATGTGAGGGTAATATGACCAGTGGAAGGAAGTGTCTTTGATCGCGACCTCTTTGATGTCTAAACAGTCTCCATACGCTCCTCAAACGTAATGGAGTAGACGTCGGGAAGATAGGCTGGGTAACGGTGTACCAAATGCCTCTGGTCGCGACCTGGGTATCACGGTGATTATCGAGGTGTAATCGATATGGTCCACTAGAAGCATTTCCTACCTCCGCAGGTCGCGCTTGTGTGTGTGTGGAACGATGTTTGTTGTGCTTCAACGTCCGCATCCAGTTTTGATTTCCTTAGCGTACGTCGTACGCGTCCAAGATGCTATCCATATCTGAGGCCTATAGTTGCAACAAGGGGTGGACGAAAGTTAGAGCAAGCAGAGAAGTTGTGATGGTAGCTAGATACCCCGCCAATTCTCAGGCTCATAGCTCACCTTAGAATCTCGTAAATTGAATATTTTGTAATTTGAATTCGGGCCGAAAATTTACTTCAGATTTTCGCTTTCTTGCGCGCTACATACCCATACAACTTGCTCCAGTAACACACTTGAAAATTAATTTTGTACATAAGAGGAAGCGTGCAATCCATGATGCATGATTGAGTCACGGTATCATGAGTGATGGCTTAGAGAGAACCAAACATGCGCAAACAAGGGAAGATGCCGAGAGACGAAGTGCCCGGTGAGTTGGCTCGATGCTAACCGTGACCATCGTGCCTTGCAGGAACAGAGCAAAGATGTCTTCAAAGTTGCGGCACCGAATTAGGAGCTTCACCCCATAGACCTCAGTAGTCTTCCATTGCCTTGGATGTTCGGTCGCATCAGCTTCGAAACGCGTTGGACAATTTCGTCTCTCCGCGATAACCGTCCAAAATGTCTTCGTTCTAGACGGGATCGAAGATTAGGTTAAGGTTATCCTCCCTATGACGCATGTTCAATTTGTTGGGATGTCGGTAAATTGAGTTAGTACAAAGTACGCATCGTTATCGGCACGCTTTCTTCTAAAAGGTTCAAGCTTTGAGAGGGCGAGTCATACAACTTTATTATGACGCCATTCGTGACATCCATGCAAGAAAGTGGAGTTGCTCTCGGTCATCAAGGCCTCATAGGAGTTCAACGTTCAGGCCGCCACCTCGGAGATGACGTCGACAAACAGTAGACGATAAAAATGGTACGAGACACATTAGGATGTGGCTTTTGTTCTAATGTTAGAGGAAATCATTAGTCAGAGCATAAGGCATGATCTCAGATATTTGTTACAGACGACCTCTCATGTCGGAAAAAGCTTAAATTAATTGTAATCGATTGTAACGGACTATAATGCCATAATCGACTAAGGCAATAAAAACTATTTATAATTAACCCCAAGCGATTGTAAATGTAACCATAATTTTCATTACAATTCGTTACAATTCGTTACCGGAATCACAATCAAAATTGTAATGGAATTATAATTTGATTACAATTGGGGTTGGGAATGGTAATAAGGTTAGATATGCTCAGAGAAAATTAAAATCGATTATAATCGGCAATCAATTATAATTACGCTAGCATTTTTCCGACACAGGCAGTCGACAAACTATCACGGACCACGGTATTGAAAAAATTGGTATAATGTTGGTTTCCACTATGAGGCCCACAAGTATTGTCGAAATGCCACGGTATTATTATTTGTTTGCCGGACTCCCCAATAGTTTTGCACGTTAAACCTTTAATAAGCGAGCCCTCCATCATGATCTCAAAATTTGTAACCTATGTATTTACCCACGGTATATTAGACGCTAGCAGGCCCATTCGACTTATGTATGACCCATTTTAAAATGACCGACTTGCTCATTTCATTAACGGATTCTCATCTCAGGCCATGATCAAGCACAAGTTCAAAAAGTGATAGAAACCCCATTGCTCTGTGTGTTTATACGTGGCTAGATCGAAACTAGAGTGGAATTCGAGATCGAGGAGCCAATGGGCGAGAGGTATGCTGTAGAACCAGGCCAGTTATTGCGCCTCTGTAACCCGGATTAAATTGTCAAGACTTCAAGCTTCGATGCTGGCAAAGGCACGAAGATAGAGTCAAAATTAGAGCTGGTGCGCTTGAGATATTAGGCGTGGTCGAACATGTTGAGTCTGTCGTGCTTTACTATCCGCGCCCTCAAGATGGCGCAATGTCAGAACCCTGAGCTCTAGAATAGGATCAATTTAGATCAAGAATGTGAGCCACAGTATCTGTGAAGCTCAGGCCACATATCGGAAACCTCGCAGAAAGAAAACCTACAACTGTAGGACTTTGAATAGCAGGGCTTTGGATATCTTACGCTTACTACAAATCAAATCGCTTGTCTCCGCACATCATTAACTGGTGAGATCAATGAGGTATTTCAATGCCCACAGTCATATTTTCGTGAATTGTTCATCAAATACGAAGGTTTCCATCCGTTGTCTCGACGACACCGTCGTAAATTTTTTCCCAGGCAACTTCAATGATTTTGTCCTGCCTACACACCACACCCATTTCCAGCGCGTAGAATATATATATTGCATCACCTAATGTCTAGGTAAAACTCCGACCGCTACGGTTTCCATTCGAAATGCTGTTAAGTGGGGCGGCCATCAGCGGTCAGAACGCTTCACACATTGTTATATATACATACATCGCAAAATATCACGAAATCAATAAGGCCCAGGGGTGAACTCAAAAGATCGCGCAGTCCGGCTAACGGAAATGCAGCGGACTTGAACAGACCTTGACTCTGCCATAATTTATGTGGCAGGACAAACAAGCCAAGAAGAGTGGCTTAGTTTGTTTTGTGAGCTCTTGCGATGTTGTAGCGTTGCTCTCTGGAAAGACGCAGTAAGAGAGGTAGATGTCTATAGAGAACAGGCATGAACCTTGTTTATATGCCGCCATCGAGCATCTGACCCCCCCTTGATCCTAAATGATAGTACAATACATGATCAAGCTGCTTATCTTCGGGTCGGCGGTGCGACGCGGATCTTATAGCCCAGGCTTCCATATTGTCCCTTCCTGGATATATCACTTGAGGTTGTATGACCAAGCCCAGGCCAATAATCAGAAGCCAAGAGGCGGAAGAATTCCGTACCCGAACTCCCACATTAATATGAACAGCGAAAGCCATTTATCGGGACATTTCAGCGTGCGAAGAATATCGGGCGAGTTGTCCAGATTAGCGCAGAAAAGAACCACCTTGAAGAGTAGATATTGAAAGCGTCGGAGCGCGATATCGGTGGTAATCGGTCGAACAGTATTACGTACAATAGGGATACTTCGTCAGCACCAACCCGCAAGATGATGTCCTGTCACAAAATAAATGCTCCCCAACGTGGAGATGATATACAAATACAACATCAATGAAAGTAAAATTTACCGGAGCGGTTTTATTGCTTTAAATTATCGACGTAGTCAGTTGATGATAATGGAGCAGTCAATTTCCTGAACCAAGGAACGAGTCTTGTTTCCAAAGTCGAGAACGATCTCTATCAGAGAGAATTGACGTTGAAAGATAGTGTTGCATTGAGTAATGATTCTGTATCGGATATCACAAGCGCTTGTTCGTCTCCGACAAGCTTCGCACTCTATACTCGGCTGTTCTGAATTCAACAGCTTTCGGAACAGAACATAAGGAGAACGAGCCGGAAAGTGCACTGCGCACTGGTCAACAAAGAAGAAAGACATTGACATATCACGTGGAGTGCCTAGCAAGTGATTTGGACATGTCCTTGATCGCAGAAAACCATATCGCGGAGTTGCAACTCGTGGGAAAACCTAGAAGAGTCGGTAACCTAGTGCAACCACACATGCCAGCATCGGTGAAATATGCTAAGCGGCATAGCAAAATATGCCCGATAAGCGAATTGTTTGCGCGGGTTATCGCGTAAACCATCATTGGGGAAACTTGAAGGCGGAGATGTGAGAGGACATTGGATCTTTGGGAAGATAGCTTGACTGTTTGGAAGAATCGAAGGTGCATGGAGGCTCGAACGACAATCGCAAGCGATCAAAGAATTGTACATTCCATTTAACTAACGGCCTGCATCAAATAGGAGTACAGAAGGACCGGCCTCGTCGGTAGCCAGGTGAGGAGAGATAGTAGTCAATCAAGAATCTGATAACAGCGTGCCTAATAGTTATCGCCGTCTACTTACATCGGATCTTTTTTCACTGTGGTGCAGCTCAACATGGTGCTATTACAAGGCATCTGACCGAGAACTTGCATCCGACTTGCAAGATGGAAGTCGAACTCACGTTTAGCTTATCAGAGGTCAATCGTCATACTTCGGCTGCAAATCGGGAGAGCTCCGTAGTAATGTGTAACCCATCCAAATGTAAGACGCATATCATCATGGTTCCAAAGAGAGCTGGGTCAGGACTACGCGTTCAATCAGCAACCATTAGACTTCTCCTTTCACACCTCAAAACTGGAAACATCGACTTGAACGCGGTCGTAACGGATATATCCAGAATGTTGGAGGATTATACCGTCAGAAAATGAGAGACCATGTTGGGCGCCTCCTGAAGACAGCCTTTACAGGGATAACCACTTATATATGGGGGGGTCCAGTGAATAAGAAGTATTCGGCGAGCGGAGATGGGTAGGGAAAAAACCTAAACAAACGGCGATTTCAATTAAGTCCTGCAGACGCAGAAATATATGATGAAAGAGGATAGCTCCGAAAGTAGGATGGCCACGACTTCGTAATCAAATCCGGGGGTTTGTCAGACGCACACAGAGCGCACCGGGATGGGTTATCGATATCATGATCCATGAGGCAGCGGGACAACGGACGCTGTATTGAATGGAAGCAGATTCCCGGCGTGGTTTCGTGCCTGGCTGCGGCCTGGGAATGACGCGGCAGTAATCAGAGTGATGCGGAGGAATTAGAAGTGTGTGCCTCGTGTAAAAAGCATGTTGTTGGGTCGAGCCTCATTGCATCAAAGGAACGATCTGATTCCTGTTTTTGTATATCTAGATCGTAAAGTTGAAACAGCGGAAAGTAATTTTAGAGTACAGACAGGAGGAGGGAGATGATGAAGTCATCGACATGGAACCGGCTGTCGACCAGATGTAACCATTGACACGGGGTCAACTCTGAAAACGAGGACCAAAGCTTGATGAGCGGCGCTCACATAAGCAACGGAACAAGAAGTGGATCACGAAATCAAGTGACCAGAGGCGCCAACGTCGGTTCAACCAGTAGCGAGATGAAAGAGTACCAGATGTTGTCGGAGACCTGCGATGTTTCTGAGGGAAAATTTCGCGGTGCACGAACCGCGTGTAGGCCGCCGAGGACGAGCCTTTAATTGCAGAGTGAAGGGTGGAGGGACGCTCGGCGCGTTCCGGACAAGAAAGGCTTTGGTAAACATACACAAACATCTGATATTGTAGTTTGCCGACGTATTCGAATGTGGGTGGGCGGCATAACGGAACAATGTGGCAACTCATCTTCTAATCAGGTGTCTTTTCCCTTTACAAACACAAGTAGAAAACATACCAAATATGTGATCCTCATTGCAAATTGTGCACGTTCCAACCGAAGGGTAACTGTCCGATGATGACCCCCGCAGCGGCGCTGAACTACAGGTGATCACTGATCACTGTACAATCACGGGCGCTGCCCAAGTCACCGGAGCGAATTTGCTCAAGGAAGATAGCCCCAGATATTCCGTCGGTAGGTTGTGTATTCATGTGGTCGTCGACACGAAGGATCAGACGGCTGCCGAAGATCATCATGACGTTCAGAAAGAGCAAACATACCTGGCGCTTGTCCGGCGGCAACGGCCCCGCCACGCAGCCCAAATAAGGCAATACATGGCAAAACAGATGAACCACAGCCAGCGGTTTGTGGGAAAAGAAGACACAGTCGGCGGCGGGTTCCGGGAATTGATACGCCATCGACTTATCAACGACGTTAACCTGCCGACGAAATGCCCGCCCGTCCCTTTCATCTACCCCCTCCATCCCCCCTCCCTCTCCCGCTCCTCCACCCCACCTAGCAGCGCTTTCATCGTGGCGTGTAATGTCTTCTACGTCTCCTATAAATCCTCTGCAGCCGCCGCATACTCCGCAGACGTCAACAGCACCTCCGACAGTGGGATCATCGACTATGACCACATCTCCGCGTACCACTCGCTCTCCTCTAGTCGCCAATAACCCTACAGGCTCTTTAATGAATCGTTCGTCCGCACAGCTTGCTTCGATGTTGGCTGACTCTTTTCGAGAAAACGAACAACTCAAACGAGAGTTATCTCTCTCCAAAAGAAACGCTGAAAAGTATGAGAGGATGGTCACACTCGTCCAAAACTCACCATCCTCTGCATCTCCTCCCTCTTTCCCAGAATCTTTGCCTCCTGCTGCATTAAAACGTATCATGGACTTCGAAGCCAAATGGGAAAGAGCAGAACAAGAAAAGGACGAGTATTATGCTCGGATCAGAATAATGCAGGACATTTGGGGGCAACTCGACCATTATCTTGCTCAGTGCGAGTTCAGAGCGAAGGACGCTCGAGAGGGTTTCAACAAAATTCTACAAGACGCAGGCGGGCAGCTACAGCTGTTAAACAAGGAACAGTGGAGCCTCCATCTCCCTGACATACCGCTTCCGAACACTGTCCCTTTCCCGTCCCCTACTTATCTTCCGACAGATAGACAACCACCCCAAACGTCGAGGATCATCACCTCTCGTCCTCATCACCGCCCAGCCCCTCCTCTTCAACCGCCTTCACAGGGGTCTCTCCAACATGCGCCAACCATGCTCATCAATCAAAGTAATAATAACAACAACAACAGCGGCTCTTCTCTCCCGTCTTTCTCGTTGCCTCCGCACCCACATCCGACCGGCGGTAGTTCGAGAGTTCGTCCTAGAGCTGGTAGTATGGATACCTCATCTTATTCTTCTGGCCCTCCAGCGAAAAAACCTCGAGATGGTGGTTACCGAGATGATACGAGACGTTTGAGCCGGTCTGTGCGTTGAATCAGTTTCTGATTTTGAATGTAGATTTTGACCAAAAGATAGCCTATTGTACAGAATGCGCCTCCGCCACATCATTCACGACAGCCTTCATCTGCAACTATACCGCCTGTTGCGCTTCATCCTCACCAGCAGCAAATACGAGATGAACACTCAAGACGTCATAGACATCAAAACGACGACGGTTCTCCAGTTACGCGAGGACACTCTCCGCGTCGTCCTTCCAGCCGTTCCAGTTCAACTAGTTTAGACGAAATGTTATTGGAAGCAACATCTACCCATCACGAGAACCAGCAACAACTACCAAATATGTTTACGTATCCTCAGCCACAACCGCACACCGGTCTATCTCACCCTCCTCGATCACCATCACCGCATTCTCACTCACCCGTTAATTCAAGGGGAGTGATGTTCCAAGGGCAAAGTCAAGGAGGGAGTTTACACTCATATCAGACGCACATTTTTGCGCCGCCGGTTACAGGTGCTCCACCGGCGAAAAAGTCAAACACGACTACAAGCATGAGTAATAATTTGAGTAGAGGAAGTAGCTTAACCGGTGAGAGTTGATATCGCAATCAATGCACCATTTTCGCTGATATACAATTACTAGGAAATCCTTCTCATCAAGGTCATCACGGTACCCACGTGCTGGGACCTGGAGGATATCCGCCTACCAATGCACAAGGGCAGCGGATTTGCCGACAGTGTGGGCTTGTAGGAAGATACAAGGATGGTAAGTGCGTTGAGAAGTGGGGCCCTGGGCCAGAAGGACCTGGAACTGTTTGTGATAAGTGAGTGGTTTTCCAGCTTGTGTGCTCATGTCTATAGGCGGTGTGTCTGATCCAATTGTATTGTTTCAGATGCAGAAAGAAAATGAAACGGGTCGAGAGAAGAGGGACTATCGAGAGTCAGCAACAACGCGAGCAACGGGAACAACATCAGCAGGTTCAACAGGCACTTGCTCATCATCGGTCACAACAAAACTTGCAGACGGTTGGTTCATCTACTGGAGGTGGCGGAAACGACAACACTGTTGTATCTGAGCGGAATTCATCAACTTCAACGTCTGGTTCATCTGTTCGCAGAACAGACACTGTTGTCGTTGGGCCTGGTATGAATTATGACCAACTCATCTCGTCTACTTCGTCACGACATGAAGATCCACGAACGTCTTCAATACCCAGCCATTCTCAGAGCAGAGGCGAGATGGTGAAAAGAGTCGATGTTCCCCCTACCAATGGTAATGGCCATGGAAGTGGCCCATCACCGCCAGGAAGACGACTTGTCCCTACACCTCCTTACATCGCTACTTTACCTGGATCTAACGAGAACGACGAAGATGACGAGCGAGAACGGGACCATGAACGGCGAGCCTCCAGTTTGTTGAATGGTAGCGGTGAAAGAGGTGGCGCGTCGCCCAACGGAGTTTCGAATTCTGAATCAATTGGCGCAGATGGCGGCGGTGGCGATAGTCATATGGAGATCGATCGAGATGGGGATGATGCGGATGCGGATGCAGATTGTGAAGAGGACGCTGAAGCAGACCTACTGGAAGCTGTTGACGCAGCAGAAGAGGCTCGCAAAGAGAAGTCCTCTGGTGGAAGCAGTAGAGGTGATGATCCTGAAGATACTGACGAAATTATCAAGATGAAGATTGAGGAAGAGCTGTAGATGTGTATGGATATGTGGGTTTTCTTTTCATCATTTCGGTGGCCTTTGAATTCGATTGTATCCGCATGGACTCGAGCTTTCTTTATTGTAACATTTTCCCTTGTATGTCTTTTTCTACCTATGTATCCTCAGAGTCTGCCGTCTTTCTCATCGAGTACGTCTCCCCGTTGAATGACCCACTACAAATATTTATGATTGTCTTGTCTAGCTTCATGTAGAACCAATGCTCACTAATACACGTAGATAGAGGAATGCCCTTGAAAGTAGTCTCGACTTTGTCTCAACAAGTCTATTAATATAAAAGACGTGCGCCACTTGTTATGGACCCGGAGGAAGTGAGATAAGCCTGACGTTAGCGTCAAGTCCGAGAGCGAGGAGGTCAGAAGGATCAAGGCCTGGATGCATACATAAAAAGTTGGAGACCACTCTAAGGACGCACGACTGCCGTGCGGCCAGATTCCTGACAAAATACGAGAAAACAGAGACGCCGAATATGCATTGCAGCCTTGAGCGCACCAGCAGGTAGCCTCAGGTTGTTCCTTAGTATGCTTCGAATTGCGGTCTGTGTTTCGGTACTCACAAGTGAGTTAATTTCCGCGTTCGGTCCTCTTGGACGTCACGTAAGTTGCTTCTTTGGCTGGATGAACCCGACGCGTCCTCTCTATCAAAGATTAGATTTAGCTGACGAGAGTGATTCGTCAGGTCGGGGGTACGTCGAGCATGCTGGAAATATTTCACATGCATCACCTTTTCCTTCATCAGAAATTATCAAAGTTCAGATCGAAAACGCTCCTTGTGTACGTTGACCCCCGTTGACTGTGCGCATACAGCGGCCTTCGATGCAGATATTTCTTCCCCGAGGGTCTAAGAGTAAGCGTAGTAATCCTTCCCTGTGCCTGTTCAGATTTGGATTGGCCCATGGTCTTAGGTCCCATGGGCATGCGCTCACTCCTAATCTGAGCAGGCACGGAAAGGATACGGATTCGATATATCGATTCCGGACTTCACGCAGGTGACCAATTCTGGGCGCTGTTGCGTTCAACCGGCCAGTCGGATACTGTTTGTCCCGACAGCGCGATAGAGGTGGCAGCTGTCCTCTTGCTTTACTCCAAAGAGTGCACAAGGTCGTTAGTCGACAATTGCCCCCTGTGATCGATATCGATACGGAACAGATGCCACCGATTTTCCCTCCTCTCTGGTCCAAGATGTGGTTGGCCATCACGGTAAAACCATCGTTTCCCACAGGGGACATTGGAAGGTCTTTAGAAGTGATCAGACTCGTCTTTGGAATCAGCTTCCAGTTATCGATGTTGAACATGCATCTCTGGTTATGGATGAATCGATATGTAAGCGTAGGCCAACGATCACTGCGGAGTCTTGATCAATACACGGTCGCGCGAATGAGGAACCAATTTGCTATATCGTATTCAATGAATACGGTATTATAGTGCGATTGTATAGTGTCTTGTGTGGCCAGTTAGAATGCTCTTCCGCCACGCCCCAAAGGTGTGTAGTTAGGTTAGTGGCCAACGCCCTAAACACGCTTTCAATTCCAATTTATTTAAGAATAAATCCATCTGGATGTCATATAATAGGGAAGGTATCACGCGCCCACAGCCTTAACAGCGCAAGATACAATATTCAGTTATTCCGTCAGAACACAAGGTCGAGTGTTAAAATCATGGATTACGAGTCGAGCCACACCACACTCTCGTTGGGTCCTGGCATATTAGTGACCACTAAGGGGTTGGGACAGATTTTAACGTACTGATCTTCTGTAACCCGTTCCTGGGTATAGCGCTCCAATCAGATCACTTACATATGAGCTTGATTCCAACTGCGCACGAGATAAGTATCCTTCGCAACGGCGGCAGTTCCCAAGCAACGTAGAGGAAATGTCACTACTGTGGGCGGTACACAGCGTAAGATTCAGCTATAAGACCGGAACGGAGCTTGATACTTGAACTGCAATGGATGGATAAGCAAATGTACCTAGTTGAGGATCAAATAGGTGGACCGAGATGTCCTAACAATTGTTTGTAATAGTTAGATTACCACTCTCGTCATTAGTAGCCGTTTTGATGCTGAGCGTCTTCAATATGGAGTCAACGTGATAGTAAGTGGCGGTCTGGATACGTCCTGGACGAAAATGTCATGCATTATGTTAGTGCAACGTTATCAGTCGCAGATCGAGAGCCGCACCTGTACACGAATCCAAACGCTACAAGCGCTGGCGCGGGAAATCTGATAACAGAATCTAACTTACGTTTTCAGGAACAGTTCAGCGTTGGACGATTCGGAGTTCCTGTGCCTTCCGGACTATGACCGGATATAAGGCCATGAGAATGAAAGTGTGCAAAGTCAGTGATACATTCTACATGCCTGTGAAGCAACACTAAGAATCAAATATGACCGCATGAAATGCAACACATACAGTATCGGAACTCGCAAGAGGCACGGGCAACTGAATTATATGGAGTGAAAAATGTCACATTTATGGATAACCAACCCACAAAACGTGCCGCAATTATTGCACGTATGTTGTCTTCTCTCTTCCTATCTCCTTTGAATTGTCTGGGTGCCTGTAATATGACTGATTGCTTTGTATACTTTTCGCCTCTATCATTTTATCAATCATGAATGGCCTGATATAAGAGAGACGAGGTTACACACCAACATGCCGATAAGGTACCACTACACTGCTTCAATAGCTCACCCCTCGCCCCTCACTTTGTTTTTGAAATTGGTGCCAGGAGCGCATTCATAAACGTATTGCGCTCGGGCACACAAGTTGATGAACGATAAGACTAAAAATGTTTTGGGAACGCACTGTGTAATCGAAAGAGCACAGGATTTGCAGCTTACGATGCTGCTTCTTTGTATTCCTCAGCCATCATTATATAATGATCGTCGACGGATGAGAATGCCTTTTCAGATAAAAAAAGGGTCAAAGGAGGAGCTAACAGATAGTTTAGAAATGATATACAAGCGAACACGGTCCCCGGAATCTTAAAGCTTGTAATCAAGTTAATGTGGTAACCTGCGGGTGAACATGAAACAAGAGCGGGATCGGATGTTAGTACGTGCTTGTGCTTACGGTTCTGTAAGGGTAGGCAGATGAGGCAACAATGCACCCAAGTTAGAAACGTTTCAACAGGGAACAAGGAATACATATGTGGAGCATCATACTCTATCTGAATTGATGGCAGGGCGCATGCAAGGAAGTTCGAAGGCAACATCATCAGAATTGACAATGATCAAATAGACCGCAAGTAGATTGAGATAGGTTACACTCGAGTCTGTAAAGGTCTGGGTCCAGGCAATGGATTAAGGAAAGGAATACTGTACCATAGTGATGAGACCACTGCGCCTAAGTCATGAATTTGTAGTATGTCACGGACATTTGCAACAAGAAAAACCTCTGGGCCAAGCCGGGTATGGAACATTAAAATCCTTCCTCTGTCGTATAGTCAATGATGTGAAGGTGATTGTGATAGCACAATAGTACCAAACGGTGCGGGACATGTTGTGCAGGGTGCTCTGTTTCTGCCATCGTGCATACAGTGACACCCTGCTAGTCCTTGGTAAGCTATCCTTGCCGCGATGACTCATCATTGTTGGGATGGAGTCTAGAAGCATCTGTCGCGTAACGGAACCGTTCAAAGTGCAACCTATCAGATAAGAAGATCAGCCACTTGTATTCGCTTCCATTGATTCCTCGATTATCAGTATTTAATGATCACCGACGGATTTAACACTAAGTCCAAACTTGATTTCAGGATAACTGAACCGCCTTTTTTGGGGCCGGACAATGAAAGAATAAATGGAAAGGAGAACGGACGGACCTGCAAACGGTATGTCATATAATAAGGTGGTTTGAAAAGCCTTCGTGCGCATGAACTAGTCGAATAATTCGTGAGTGGCCGTCGTCTCTTGGGTGAAACTATGCCGACACAACGAGATTGAAAAACTGTAACAATTAGCCGACACGCTCGCCACATGTTCCCGTCATGATACATTATGAGGACGTCCGAACTTATCACTGTGATGAGGACTATGAACCAGGATAAGACCATGATCCGATGTTAGCAATATGTCCGCCGTAGTAATTCCGTAAGCACAGCTAAAATAACGCAGTAGATTTTAACAACGACAAACAGTGAAGGAAGAAGTCGCGCACTCTTTCCGTTGACTGTGTGTAAAAAGGCTGTCAAAAGCATGAATAACGTCATCCAAGTTAAACCCAGGGACCTTAAGTGCATGCCGGCGGCTGACTATATTGAGAGAGATTATACTTTGTGTCACCATCAGAGCCTGAACTCAGACACACTTTAAGAAAAAAGAACACACCGTACGTATGGTGATGACACTGCTACGCGTAAGTTAACCATTAAGATTTAACGGCTTGAGGGGATATCATAGATGCTCTCTAACCAGGGTGGGTGCCATCGTCATGGTCGCGGTGTGCAGCTAGAGCTTATAATGCTGCTTGATCTTCAGTGCATGGCTCAGGCTAGTATCGAGTTGCTCGAAAGTGGGTGTGCCGTTACATACTTTGCCTGAGCTGGAGCTCAACACCTCCGGGCACCAGGCTTTAGTAAGAAAGGTCGTCACACGTAAACAAACCCGGCAATTACCTCAAGCGGAATCCAAGCTGAGGCAGAACTTGAAAACGTTTGTTAAACAGTTATCGTCGTCTTCTAACTCATCCACTGATAGCATGTGGCATGGAATCAGCGATTATTTGCTGTTCTGTCGAAGAGCTCCATGAACTGCATCCTCCGGCGGTGGCTATAGTAAGTCGTTCCGACACGCACGGACTTACTGATATTTATCGCTCTGGCTCTGGCTAGGACTAGCTAGGCAGAGCTATGCACTCATTGACAAGAGCGCCCCGCCAATCAATTTTCAGTCAGCTTACAATCAAGAACGTGACGGGCCGGCGGCGTAGTACACTTTTGGGTCTCAGTATCAACTACATGTTCAACTTTCTTGGCAAGGACTCAGTCGGAAGCAAGGAATACTTGTAGGGCTCGAGCAGGTTCAGGGCCATGCTGTGGATTGAATGCCAGTTGGAGAGTACTCTACACCATTCACCTATTCCCAAACCCTCGTATTTTCGAGAAAGCTTCTCGGCGCTACCAACGCACCGCATTACGCACAGTTTTATCCGGTCATGTGTTTGGAATGACTTATCAACGAGTTCGCCGCAATTCGGATGTTAGAGCGCCGACTCGGAAACTCATTCTTAGTACTCATCTGGAAGATTTTTTGCTCTATCTGCGTCTCCCTCCTTGAGATAGAGTGATTGGATCCGATTCATTACCTGTTACTTGAGTGGAGACATGGACCTCACTTTGGTTATCCCGTACTTGCAGCATCAGAGACTTGTTATAGATGTGGGTTTCTCTTTTCTACTGAGACAAACAATCACTAAATACACGTTGCATAGTACGTGTATAGTGCGTATGGATCGAGCCCTCTCCACTTACCGTTTTCCTAACCGATTTTTCAGTAAACGCTATCGCCCTGTTGGTATGGATTTCTGGTCGAGCCTTGCACTCTTGACCCTACTCTGGTTGTAGATCTACGACTACTTCCTGACGCTACACCTCGAGATAAAATTGGTTTGGCGTTCACGATGGAACTACACTAAAGTCCTC
>QLOR01002799.1:0-17724 GCA_003313825.1 Sarcodon aspratus | reverse complement strand
CTTAATTGTCGGTTAAGAATGATTAAGTGCGTCTAAGTAATTCTAAGTATCTGGGAATTTTCCTGATGAACCTGGGCCTCGAAAATACATATGCGCATCACCCGTCACATCCGACTCGAACTGTGTGCGACTCACACACATGTGAGTCGCACAAGTGGAATTGCAGATATGAGTTAGTAGCACTTGTCGAAATTAAAGTACAAATCCCATTTTTCAGCCTTAAACTCGAATTAGTGCACTAAAAAAGTCGAAATTAGCGCACTTAAAGTCGAAATCGGTGCCCTTAAAGCTGAATTAGTGTACTTAAAATCCAATCGGTGGGTGGTCAAACTCGGGTCTCAAGTTTCTCGTCGTAGTTTCACTTGTGTGACTCACATGTGTGTGAGTCGCACTCAGTTTCGACTCGGATGTGACGGGTGATGCACATATGTATTTTCGAGGCTCAGGTTGTCTTGTGTGAAATCCGAGTCCGAGTAATTAGAGCACTTAAAGGTAATTAGGGCACTATTTATTTTTTATAACATCGGAGCAGCATATCTCTTTTCATCCCCATCAAACCAGCATTGGTTCAGTGATCTGCCGCCGGGACCTGAAATGTCGGAATCATCGAGTCATGCAAATCAGAATGGAAGCTGTATATCTCCTCGACCCTGCAAATATCGGTAGAATCAGGATGAATAGCAAGAAGGCGCCTGATGTTGGTTGGATCATTCACAACATAGGAGAAGTTGTCGCAAGCAGTGTTGTTCAAGTCGGTCTGACTCCGAGTCACTGCAGTCAAGTCGGGACAGTCACGCAAGGCTGACTGACTCTGACTAAGTCAGGAGTGGCTGAGTGAAATCGTGGGAATACTGGTAGATAAGATAAGATTGTCAAATCTGGACCGTGACCACGCCGAAAACACAATGTCGTCCGCACTTATAACCCGTGTATATAGAATATATCTGTATTGATGCTGGAAAGTTATAGTTCTGTGTCCCCCCTCCTTTCCCTCAGCCATGAGTCACTGGTCATGGGAGCATTTTTTCACCGATGGATCACTTTATAGGAACAATAACTCAAACAAGAATGCGTGGTACCCATGAAGGCGAGCTGGTTGAAGTATGCTCAGCAGATGATTGATTGCGCCGGGCAAAAAGCAGACGTACAACAGAAGGCCCGTGATATTCAAGCAATCGTCGAGGATCCACAATTCTGGAAGGGGTGAGAAAGTGAGTGGTAACATTGAACCATATTGCTGCGTCTGTGTTCATTAAATTGTAGAACATGTAGTCATCTGCAACCTCTCGCAGTTGCTGCAAATATCACACAGGGATCAAACACTCGCCTTGACCATGTCCTCACAACGCTTGGGAATCTTTACCATATCTATTCAGACCCAGATCTGGATGCCGAGGTTCAAAATAAGGTTCTAAGGAGCCTTGAGAAGCGTTGGGCTGCCGCAGATCAGGAACCATTTATTGCCGCTGTTGTTCTCAACCCCTTTCTTCGTGGGCGGTGTCTTTCACGAGCAATCCCAGTGCTTTCATCCATCGGTTTATGTCATATTCTGCAGCGCCTTCATCTTCGAGTTTTTAAGGAAGCTGCTGACAGGAGCTTCCAAACTGCCTTCATGGATTACTACAATGAGCGCGAGGAGTTTGACCCGGTATTTATGGCTCTTGAAGAATGGAAGGCGATAGCCAAGGACAAGGTAAGTCTCACATCTATGCACTCTTGTATCATTGTTCGGTATTAATGTAATACAACAGGCTTGCGAGGCGGATCCAATCGAGGTGTGGGAAGGCATTGATACCCATGAAGAACAGGGCCGTAACCGCCTTGTCAAATTAGCGTTGCATATCCTCAGTGTCATAGCTAATTCTGCGAGCGAGCTTTCAGCCACATGGGTCTCGTACATACAGCAATCAGGAGTCGGCTAGGTGTGGATAAGGTGCGCAAAGCGACCATCGTTGGTATGGATATCAAGCGGTCGCATATCAAAGCTGGTTTTGTCCATTCTCGGGGGCATCGGAATTTTGAGGCACCTCAGGCTACTAGTACAAACAGTGATGGACCGCAGGAGACTGATTTCGATACTGGGGATGTCGAAGATATTCTTGACTTTGATCAGCTTGCTGGGCAACTTATCGAAGACGCTGCCACGGATCCCGGCAATGACTCGGATGCAGAGGACGAACTTCCTACTCCACCTCTCATGATTCGGCTCCCTTTGCACGCCATTCGGGCTGCATTACCAGACCCTCCATCGCTACAACAATCCACCGCCACCAAAAAGACTAATATCCCATTAAAGTCGCTATTCATCTTCCCTGTCGACCGAAATTCACCTTCAACCGGCATGGATTATTTCTGGCAAGGAGGCATAAAAAACATGGATAAGGAGATGGAAGCTTACGAGATTTGGTGCTCCAGTCAGGAGCCCACTGGCGAGATGGATACAGGGGTTTCCATGGCAAGTACTAGCACGACAGTCTGATGTTTGTAGCTCTCAATTTTATTATAATATACTACTACACGCATTCTCGATGCAAGCCAGGACTCTCTCACTTCCTATTTTGGTAGTTTCTCACGAGCCCTCTGACTAGTCTGACTAAAAGAGTCGCCACGACTCAAGTCAGCGCATGACTCAGTCAGACTGCAGTCATGACAACCCTGGTCGCAAGTGCAACTGAATAGCGAGGTCTCGCCAGCGGAGTAGTAATTGTAAGCTTGCCATGTGGCGCCGTAACTGTGATCCAATTTATTCAGAATAAACTGCTCCCATGTCGTGATCAAAACCAGCAGCCTAGAGGTGATCCCACAGCGCTCATCCAGACCAGACAGCACATGCAGATGGCATTGGCAATGCCCTTTCAGCGTCAGATCAACTTGATGGCGACTCTGATCAGGACTAGTAGTACCCCGGACCCACTGAACAGCTCAAGGCGATCTACGGCAGGCTTTACGTTGGGCATGGAAGGCTTCCTTGTCCCTAGCTTTCTTTCCAAGAGTGGGGGCCTTCCTGCCAGTGCGATATCTACGGTATACTGCTCTGACAGTTGAATTTTTAGTTTTTGGAACGTGTGATGATTTATACGCTTTATTATGATGTGTAGGTTCCGCTCGTAAGGGTAGTAAGTGTACAGTGTACATTGGATGAATACGCATTGACATTAATTTTGCGAATGATACGCGTGTTCCGGAATGTAGCTGTAGTCACGCCAGGATGGGCACCGACCTGAATGAACCTTTGTGGACCTAGTGAAACTATATTACATGCCAGTCGTGCGCCTGGCTGGAATTGAAATGGAGAAGAACGATTTGAGACGCATGTAGCGTGACGGTTATTCCAATTGCGGAGGACGAAGGCTCACGGGTATATTCGGCATCCTTTGAAACTGAACCCCAGCTGTCTTCACATTACAAGTGTTCAAAGCATACATCGAACCACACAGGCCTTGGATCACATTTTTGGATTGATTGTAAGTACAGGCGTGACGAAGACGTACTCAAACTATTGCTCATTCTCGATAAAATTTGCAAATGATTTCATCCCGTACCTACTACAGCCGGCAGAGATATCAGGTTTTGTTCCCATTGTTGAGAAGCAAATTGGCAGTCCCGGCAGCTGTGAAATCAATACCGTTTAGGACAAAAAAAGCCTGATGAATGGTTTTATAATTGAGACTCACGAATATCAGAGAGTTGATTTTGCAGTGCTGAATTCGTCAGAGCCGTTGATACTTGAGCAGGTGTGGCATTGGGGTTCGCGGCCAAGTAAACTGCAGCTTGGCCTGCAACGTGTGGAGTAGCCATAGAGGTCCCACTCAACTCGGCAGTGGTGCCATCGTTATAGGTCGAGATGACACTTAAACCTAAACCGATGAGTGAGCATTTTCGCAAGTAGATTGTAAGCACAGGCGTACCAGGCGCAAAAATGTCGACGGTGGCACCAAAGTTCGAGAAGAAAGCCCTGGTGTCCGTTATATCTGATGCACCAACTACGATGGCTTCTTGCACGTCAGATGGGCTAGAGAGAGATGCATCTTCGTTTAAATTCCCGGCCGAAACAACAACAGGGATATTGGAGCTGATCAACTAACGAGTCATCGTCAGCATAGATGTGTTGACATGGTTAAAGCAATAGAACGCACTGATCTGACAGCATCATCCCATGATTGGCTAATACTACTACCGAGACTCATAGATACGAGACCGCGACGTCCAGTCGACGATATATTGGTGCTAACCCACTGTAGACCAGCAACTCTGGATGACGATGAGGTCATTGATGTGCGAAGTCCGACAATAGAATATACTTACATGTCTGAAATCTGGCCAGATCTTGAACACGAAGGTCAACTAAACGTGGAAAAAGAGAATATTAGGGATTACGCACCCATCACCACCAATAACTTTGACGGCAATTGCCTGTGCTTGTTGAGCGACACCACTGGAGAGACGGCATCAGCTGCGTCTAGAATTATCAATGCAGGTATCTTACTAAGGATTAGATATCGCAGTTCCTGCTGTATGAGTACCGTGTCTATAACAATATCTAGCTCTGTCTCTTGACCTCTTGGATTAACATTACTGACCCGTTATCGTCAATGTCCTAAGAAAACTCGCAAATTTAGGACGGAACATGTGAACACGATTTCTGACTGACAGGGTATCCTCCAAATGTCTTTCCCCAAACGGCACGCCCCTGAAACGCGGGCTATAAACAAAAGGAGTTAAATACCAGATGGAAGCAATATGACAAAACTCACATGGCTGGTCAGGATACCTTTCAACACATAAGGTCAGTGAGATATAAGAAAAATCGCAGACAACCTACCGGTATCTATGGAATACATATGCATGTTATGGCTTAGGATAGATTATGCTAAGAGGGTACTGACCGACCATGAAAACATCTACACCTTGACCCAGACCGCTAAAGGTATACGTAAATGAAAGTTGGGTAGGATCTTGGTTTTGTAATTCGGAACCAGTGCTAATACGATTCAACCCCCACGGATTAGTAGACCTGACATGAAATCAACTATCCATTCATTTTGCGAGTTTCGACGTCAACTTACTCGATCCCTGTAACGGTAGCAATGCCGTCTTGTTCGATGTACTCCACATTTTTGTCGGCTTTGAATCGAGATAAGTCTGCATCGTTGAATTTTCCTGTTTATAACGGAATTACGACTGCTGTATATTCTAGAGGATCGAGAAAACTAACCGGCAAACCCATTTATGATATTATATTCATAAAGAATTGATGAGTCTTCGGTAAGGGAAAGGGATTTGACATGAGCAGCTCTGTCCACGCCATCCTTGAGCTTGATGATGTGACGACCGCTAGTGGACCTGCCCTCGAATGTTGAAGTAACTCCATGAGCTACGGGGGAGGCCAAAATTGGGAGAGTGAAAAGAGCGAGTTGTGCAAGAGCAGCGAAGAGATGCATTTGAAGGCTGGGCTTGGAGTGAAATGCGCTAAGCAGGCTGCAGAATAGAGCAAGATTCAACCGTCCTAGTATTTATGCAGAGTCCCAGGCCGCCCGACGAAACAGAAGCATAGACACTCGATGGCATCACAAAGAGGAGAAGCCAGATGAGAGGAACATCTAGGAGTACTAGCTTCGAAATCAAACATTAGATGGGCAGAGAAAGGCACCTGTTGCCACTGTTGCCAGGTAGTTCGTCATCGATGGCACGGGATCCTTCGGAATCTACACCAACTGAGCCCTGGATCAACGCTGTTCACTGGCAGTTCGTCAGTATGCTTGCGAGGTGTCCGAGTACTACTTACTACTATCTTGTGTCACAGGATTGACCTTGGAAGCCCGTGACGACATTCTGCTTCATTCCGAGTCTCCCATCGCTCTCGAACTTGGCTCCGAGTCCCCAATCCCAGCATTTTCGACAGTTACCGTGCTTTTATGTAGCCAAAGACTCTACATAGAAGCGCGGTAACAGACGAAAATTTGGATTAGGTAGAGTTGGGGAGTATACTAGTTACTAACAGATCGATATCACCCTCAACAGTGTCGATGATGGATTTCAAAACATTGAGCTAACGGATGTTTTTCCAGGCGTTCTAATGTCGAAGCCGCCTTTTATAGTCTCCAGTCCAGACGTTGATCAATTGTTACCGACTTGACTACCGGCTTCCCGAGAATCCTCCTCACTACTGCGAAATACTGCTTTTCCTTGTACAGAAGATCCCTCTAGCGAAAGGGTGCGGGGAGTGGGAGAGCTCCTTCTAAGCAAGCCTCCATCTGACTCGGAGCACAGTGCCAGAAAGCCTGAAAACTTCGTTGCTACTAGGAAAGGAAATACTGATATTCTCTTTCAATCGTCCTCCATTGAGCGTTGCGACGACACATAGAACGTTAGATCGCCCCGTATTTGACCAGCTCTAGGATCATCTTCAGATCAACACCAGTTCCGATCTTCCATATTTATTCTGTACGCCTTCGGTAAGTTTCAAGTTTTGGTTTTTATAACAATTTCCAATTGATAGTGCAGGCGCCGGCATTAGGCAGGCGATATTCGAACTGATCGGCCTCATCTAACAAGTGCATAAAATGCCATGCGTCCGAGGGACTCGCGCTTGTTTTACAAGGGTTTTAACCCGTTCCTGGAGGATAGTACCTGGTCTCCGAGGACTGTATTAATGACACGTATAAAGAGTCATACTATTCGTGCGCAAATTATCCTTAGTTTTGTCACTAGCAAAGGCGCGAGATGAAGTCAGCTCTCTTCATCAAAGCGGGATATCATGTTTATGGCAACCTTTTGAGTCATAAATTTCATGGTCAAGAAGAACAGAGAGCCAGGAATTACCTTGGTAGACTCTGACTGAACGGGCGCAATCGGGGTTGCACAGTATCCCAAATAAAAACACCAGAAATCAGATGGCCAGCGGAACATATGATGGAAGGCTGATCACAGCTGATCACGACATTCACTGGATGTTCGGCCAAGTGAATTGCGTTTCTCGTTATACCAAGAATTTTTTCACCTTGTACTGTAGTAGGCAGTGAACGAGTGTATGATTTATCCCTTCGTCGAAAGGACGAAGCCTATACTAAAGCAACTCTTGTGAGGACAACATTCCACAGGTTATCAGCAACACCGACGAGTTTGCTTGGCCCACCGACTCATCGAACGGAGATTTCAAAGCTCAAACGTATGTGAAACTTGGTGACGGTGATTTTGGTGTCAAGTGTTACAACCAGGCTCATACGAGAGAAAAAAATATCGGCGGTTGGGTATAGTATCGTGCCACTCCTACAGCATGCATCCTGGCAATCCTTTTGTGCAAGGCAAAGATTGAGACCATATCAGACAGGAGTGGGACGATGACCGCCCGGCGATGGCCTCATGGATGATGGATCAGGATCAAACGAGCGCCGGATTGATAGACCTTATCCGTCGCGGCTCAGCGGGCGGCTATTTATCCAGTCTCTTTGTCCCTAACGTCAATGTCGCTGCTCACTCCGATTATCGAGCTTTTCCGTTATGGCCTGGAGCCTGTTGCACCGTTTTCCTGGTTTGGGATATCCTTGAGCACTCTCGACATTGCGGCGGCAGTTCGATTATGCATGATATTGCGTCAAGTTCGAGAGATGATTTCGAAAGCATACCAGGCTCATGCGCAGGCACAGCCGAAGGGTGAGAAGATTACAGGAGGAGCTCCGGTTTTCGAGACAAAGTCGCTGGTGAGAGACCTTTCGGCGACGCTCTTGGTGGTCCATGGTGGTGACATCGCTGGTATGTTTGCTGTTCGCAAGATTGCAAGAGCAACTATACTGAACGTTTGCCAACTTTGTAGCGCCGATGTTAGGCGTTCCCCCATCCTTCCTGGTGTCGGGCACATATCCTATTTTGTATGCCGTAACGCAAGCCGCTGTTGAATATCTTCCGATGGTGCCAGAGTTTTCTATTCAACTGGAACTTCCCCTCTCGTTTTTGGACGCCCTTACTCGTACTCTCCTGTTGGTCCACGTAATCCCTTCGATGGTACTGAACAGCCCGTTTAAAGACGCAGCAACATCTCCTTGGACTCTCCTGCTCACTTCCTTTGTAAGTTGTTGTCACTTGAATCCTCTGCGTTGAGCTAAATGCGGTCCAGATGTCTGCAAACGCTGGATTTTTCGTTGTCAACTCGCTATCATTCCTCCACCCAACGCCATTAACATTAACGACCCCAAGTGAATTGCTTCCATATGGGTGGACGACAACAGATCTCTGGTGCGCGCCTCTGGTCACAGGGCTATATGCCCTTCTCACCCACGCGCAACCTTTTTGGGCTCACGCACATGCCTCTGCTCTTGGCTGGATTGGCACAACCAATTCAAAGGATTTACAACCTGTAGATTACGAGACAGCTCGAGCAGCGTGTGCTGCAGTTTTGATGGTGCTTTTTTCTGTCCGGGCAGTGAAGAATTTCGGTGGTTTGAAGCAACATTAGGTCCTCAGGGGACGATGATGTTTCAGCGTAGTATTATACCTCGAGTACTCATTATCTATAGATTGGTGTATTTACATTCTTTCCGTTCTAAACACTGTACTACTCAAGGTCAGAACGCATCACTCCCAAGTCTATGCACATAGTCACTTCCAGACTTGTATGTGGTTTGCTGCTTCTATCTGGGTTTGTGATAGCGGCCATCCGTCTTTCCCCAGGAAAATTTACAGAGTTCTTCATTTCTATTGATCTGTCCCTCCTGCCACATTGCGTAGGCCCCGTAACTTGCGAAGGGCCGGAAAATATGATCGCTGCAACCTCCGAGTCAGTGATTGCGCACTGAAACTTGAAGACTGGTCCAATTGATCAATCGAACGACGCTAAAAAGGAGTCGAAGCTTGAAAAGTACAGTAGTCCTCTGGCCAGGGAACGGCTCCAAGTACTGCAATGAATGCGTTTTCAAGTGGTATTACATACTAGTTGCCATTTCCGGTCACAGAAGTGACTTGTGATTGCTTCAGTCACTTCAAGCGCGCAATCATCAAGTTCCACCATATTCAAACTTTCCGTGAACGATGTCTCGCCCCAACGAAGACAGAAATCAAGAAGCGACCGTGTATCTTGTGTGTCTACTTCGCTCCCTTGAATTACCACTGTGAAATTTCTGACGCTTTTCAATTTGCAGGGAAATCTTGACGAACGATGTTCGGATGCTTTGGTCTGGGAGCTAATGCTCCAGGCTGGTCCAGTTGGTAAGAATGCTTCGTTCTATCAAGTTTTAGGTCTACACAATCATCTTGACCTTGGTACAGTAAACGTCCACCTTCCAAAAGACAGAATTTCAATGGCGCACCAAGGTTATGGATTTTGCGAGTTTCTGACGGAAGAAGATGCAGAGTATGCGTGTAAAATCATGAATCAGATTAAACTGTGGGGGAAGCCTATCAGGGTCAATAAGGTTAGTCCTTGTGTTCCGAGTCTCCATATATCACTCATTGCTCATCATGTCTTCCACTTACGCGTTTCGCTGTTCACCCTGGGACTTGCATGGTCTTTCTTTGTCTATATCTGAACTCATCTGACTTCGTTCTTCGTTTTTTTTCAAACATAGGCGTCGTCAGACAAAAAACAACTGGATGTTGGCGCAAACTTGTTTATTGGGAACCTGGACGAAAATGTCGATGAGCGGCTTCTATACGACACGTTTAGTGCATTTGGTGTCATGGCTACTACGGCAAAGGTTCGCCTTTCAAATTTCCTTTCCTGAAGAGATGTAGAGATGTCTTATTCTAATTTTGATAGATCGCTCGTGACACGACCAACGGAAAATCTAAAGGCTATGGTTTCGTATCATACACTGACTTCGAGTCCTCCGATGCAGCAATTGAAAGTATGAACGGCCAGTTCCTGATGAACAAGGCAATTACGGTCCAATACGCGTTCAAAAAAGATGGCAAAGGCGAACGTCATGGGACTCCCGCAGAACGACTCCTCGCAGCCCAAGCACGGAAAAACAATGCACTACCTGTTAGCGCCCGTCCGCCTCCTGCACCCATTGCTTTTGGTGCTCGTCCGCCAATGCCCTTCCAAGGACCATATCAGGGACAATTTGCAGGTGCTCTGGCAGCGCAACCCCCGCCACCACCACCTGGGTTTGTTCCACAGGGTATGATGCCTCCTATGGGTGCCCCAATGGCCATGCCTCCTCAGATGGGTGGACCTCCTCCAAATGTGCCCATGTATGGCGCTATGCCTCCCGCATTTGCCCCACCCCCTCCGCCGCCAGGATTCGCTCCTCAGGGTATGCCCCAAGGTATGCCTGTCATGCCACCACCACCACTTGTACCACACTAGAATATGGACTCGTGCCCTCTGGCCTCTGTAAGTAGCTATCCTGCATTGTAATTGAATTGCTTTTTTCCTTTAGTGTAATCCTCTTTGCCTTTGGCGCTAATTTGCTGGATTCGGATTACATCCACTATTAAGTTGGTGAGTCAAAGTTCGCATTCAACCAATGCATGAGGAACAATTCCGGCCACATCATTTGTGAACAATGGAGCTTCTGGAGGTTCATTATAATGAGCACTAACATGTGCATGTGGCCCGCTATGCGTGACGCGAACGGATAAATGGACGGACGGACTTGACTAGGCTAGGTCTTCTTACTCCCGTAGCCCCCGGGCGCCCGTGCAGACGAACGTTGATAAGGATGTCTACGGATCAACAGAGGAATCTAACTGCGCCTCTGGTGAGTAATCTATGCGACTTTACCTTTTTTGGAAAAGTTGGGTAAACTGACGTGGTGTACCTCTACAAAGTGTCATTCAAAGGCTATAAACGTCAGCCTTGTTCGCAGTTGCCGTAGTCGTGTCACGACACAGTTAAAAGGGACACAAGAACCACTTTTGTCCTCCCGTTACTTTCACTCTGACTCTCATTCTCTCACAAAACCGCATACAGGCCGCATTCATTTGGAAGAAAATAGCTCATTACAATCGCCGCCATCGACGGCGGCGAAGAACATTATCCCAGAACTATCAACCGCGTTGTCGCCGTCCCCAACGGTGGGGCCATCAACTATCCAGCGGAATTCAGAAGCCTTCAGGGTGTCTGAAACCACGGCTACTTTCAACTCGTCGACTCAACATGCTCGAACCACGTCGTTATCTGAGAAATTAGCGTCGCTCAGGAAGGCCGGGTTGTCACCTAACAAGAACGGGAAGAGGGGCACATTTGGATATGCGAGGGGGGTCGTTGAATCAGGCGGGGAGGGGCTCGAATATTGCGTGAGAGTGTTCGAGCAGAAGTATTGGACGAATATGAGAGGGATGAAGAAAGATATCGAGGCGTTTCGGAAGCTCAGGATGGAGGAGTTCCGGAGAAGGCATCCACTGTCGAGGTTGGAGCAGAAGGAGCTGGAGAGGATGAGGGAGCGGTTTGGCGGCGAACGTGTCCATCGCTGGGCGTTTTCGGCTTTGAAAGAGATGGCGGCGGAGGATGACGATGAGGATAGGCCGGGAGGACGTCCGGGGCTAGGAGCGTTGTATGCGCTTTTGGAGGCTGAAGCGTTTGTACAGCAGGTGGCCAGCGAACAGGCGAAAGTCGGTGCTGATGCCGCGTTGGAGGCAGATTGGGTGGTGGGTTGTGCTGTAGAATCTGCGTTGTCAGCATGTGCGCATATGGAGATCGAGAATTCGAGGGCGCGAGTAAAGGATAACCTGGCGGTGATGAGGCAGATTGCGGTGGACGAGCTGGTTGATGTTGACCCAGCTGGGGGAGCTGAGTTGCTGCATGTTTGCGCAGATCTGGAAGTGCGGTTGGCGGGATATGCGGAAGACTCTGAACAAGTTTTGACCACCAAGCATTACGCCGGTATTATGGAGACAATGGACAACTGAAGAGACTGCGGGACGCTTGCTTACTTGTAATTTTGATATCTTGGGACTTGCCCCGGTATTGTTATTGTACTTGATGGACGATGATTAATAAATGTTAGTGTACTTATTCCGATTATGTGCTTTCTGGTATTATATCATTAGACTAATTTTAATATGCTTTTCGACCTGGGTTGATTGAAGTTCAGTTTGGCGTCCGCACAAGTCGACAACCAGGTGACCTGCAAATGGAAGCAGAAGGCTCCTTCCCACTCGTCCGAGGAGCTTCGGAACCCTAAGGGGCGAGAAGAATAGCAATGCCGGCCGAGCCTCAGGTCTCAGGCAAAGAGCCAAGTCGAGTCACAGTAACTCGGTGACCCAGTCAGGGCTACGTGTATTTGCCCGGCTTAGAGCTTATGAAACGCAAGCCGTACAGCCCTGCCCGTGGACTACTGTTTTGAAAGTAATCGGTTTCCACTATTCGCAGTTGTCGGCGTGCATGCCGAGGCGGACTGGTTACTAATCTCCAATTGCGAGGGTCTATTCCGATGATAGTGTTAGTAAAACTAGGTCACGATGCATGTGAAATGAGCTTTAAGCCTTTACATTTGAAACCAGGAGAATTCATGGTGACCTAGGAGGATTGGAAGGTCATTAAAGTGTGTGTCCTCAAGCGGGGAGTCGATCTCGTTATTGGTTAAAGTAAAAAGGATGTCGGAGCAATGTTAGAGTAACAGATATCTGAGATGCTATGTAGTGGACGACTCAAAGATAAAATATTTGAAAAGGGGATGCACGGCCAGCATCGACAATTTGGTCGTAGACGAAACAATAGTGGTCGGTGAATCGTTGACTGTTTATGGAGCAATTGCCAGGATTGGACAACGGGCATGCAGTATCTCCACGAGTCTAGGAAAATATAGATCTTTTGCATTCGCAGGCGGATCTCCAGACAACACAGACGTCCAAGTGGGATGCAAATACCCAAGGAAAAGCAGGTCGAGACGTCGTAAGTCGTTTCATTCCGAACAAAAGCACCTAGTGCCAGAAACTGAGATGAAACGAGCGAGGCCCGGGAGCGCGATAGGCGGTAGCAGTACTACTGAGCGAACGCGACGGTCGTGACAGGGCCTTGGCATTGAGGGGACCTCAAGAAAGAACTAGTAGATCAAAATGATAGGGAATGCAAATGAGTCGTGGACTTGCCAAAATGAAAACCGTCTGAGACAAGTTCGATGGAGGGGTTAAAGCGCGTTGCAATCATACGCCAGTAAAGGAGTCGTTTGGACAACGGTTGCTATACCCACATACTAAAGTTCCCTCTTTTAGATTATTTGGCCGCAAAGATTAAGGGGCTTGATTGAAACGGCTGTGCTAGATGCTTATTATGTTAACCTCAATTGATGATTTTCGGAAGTTCAGGGGAACCATCCATGAAAAAACGCCCAAGTGTCTGATATAGTGGTTGATTGTTGGTTGTCTGATTGTGAACTTCCAGGCAGCGTTGGGGCCTGGATGCCAAGACCGTACTAAGAACGTTGTCGAACGCTACAACGACTACACAAAATGGTAGAATAGTTAACAGTTCAGCTTTTAACTACCCAACGGTATATCCAGACGATTATGGAAATCCGTTGTAAGCCGCCGGTCTTACGAAGACTTGGAAGTATGGTACAAGCTATGCGAACGCCTTGCCTGATGCACAAGTGGTTTTAGACCGGGATTTAACATAAGTATGCCATGGTTTCAGACCGCATTACGTGCGGCACGCAACTCCGACCCCTCTGCGTCACCAACTGGGGGCGCTCCAAAAATGTTTCAAACGCTATTTTAGCTATGAAAATACTTTAAATAATCAGTAACCGAGGTAATGTATATATATTCGAGTAAAACTACAAAGTACTCTAGTGTTGAAAATTAATTACGTGCCTACTACGTCCTCATCAAGAGTTGCCGTAGAATCTGGTGCCCTTCATCGAATGAGTTAATAAGGAATGGGATGGTAGTAGCAAGGTTCGCTATAAGACAAATTTTACAATAGTCATACCAAGTGTACAGGACAACAGTAGCGCTAGCATACTGTAGGCATGTGTGGCCAGACGGAGGACATCAGTCACCTTGCTGTAACTTGTAATTGGAGGCATTGTCCATTGCCTCTCCGCTTCAAGCACGGCATCAACTGCATCGATTATGGTGGCTCTCCAATCCCTCATCTCTAGACCCAAGACCTCTTTACACCTGCTAGCGTCAACTATCCTTCCAAGCATCCGTGTTTTCCTGGCTTTACCCCCGTCCAACAACCGGGACTTCAGGTGCGGCCTCACCTTGGCGATATACTCCACGACTTCGCTGTAGTGGAACCATTCCGTTGACATCAGGATCCTTTTACGGCCGACTTCAGAAGTAGGTGGAGCGGTGAGAGCCAAGACGTGTGCGCGTGCAACATCGACGATATCTGCACATCCTCCATGCATGGGGAATTGACCATCAGGTGAGAGCATTCGATAGATCCATTCGTTGGTGCTCCAAGCTCCCCTGTTACCCCTTTCAGCCCGGAATCCAGGAGCAAATGTGCCATAGATCAAATGGGGGTTGACTTGTCTCGGCATTAGTATTTATGCTCGGCGGGACAAATGGGAGGGAGGAACGTACTGGTTGTCATGTCTACATGAGGATGCTCGTCCGCGAATCTCCAAAAGGCCTTTTCTGCTTCGGTTTTGGACACCATGTAAGCAGAAAACCAGTCTGATTTGTCTGCTAATACTTGTTCTTTGGGAATGGGGTTCCACGCTACGAATGATAGGTTGGGCTTGTTAATAAGATTTATTGGATGAAGACTTACTTTCAGAAGACCACTGTCCATCTGGATTTAGTGCCGTAGACATGCTGCTTGTAAATATAATTTTCTTAATTCCGGCCTGCTCTGCTTGGCAAACGACGTTCATGGTGCCTTTCTCTGCGATCTGTAGATATTGGAGATCATCGAGACATGCAGAGACATAAGGAAGGGGAGAAGACGTACGTTGATTTCTTCTGCTGCAGTCCCTTTGAAGACTGGTGAAGCAGTGTGTATCACAGCATCTACGCCTTAAAACGAATGCAACAGAATCGATACACGAACGACGGATTGAACGCAGAGGGGAACAAACCTTTCAGAGATTCTGTAAAGTCTGCATAGACAATATCGTCGATTTGCACGATTTCCAATCGATCTTTGTAAGGCGAAGTTGCGTATCCTTCCCTTACCAGCGCAAGTTTTCCACCTCGAACGGTCCCGCGGACGCGATAGCCGGCTATCAGCAACTCGTTGACCAAGTAGGAGGCAAGGTACCCAGAAATCCCAGTGACAAGAATGAGTGACATGATGAGGGGTGACCAGCACGGGAGAAAAGAAGGTAAATATGGGGAAGTTAGAGAACTTGCCAGAAAAAGAAACAAGACGCCTCAAGTTTTATACGAGAAAGTTGCCGCAAGACGCCATAAGTACTTTGATGAGGCGGTGTACTTCAAACCGGTACTAAGCCACTGCAACCGTGTGATCTTCAGAGATCGTGACTGCGGAGATCACCGTAGGACCCGGTCCAAATAACAGGCTGTGAGTGTCACTCACTTACATTCGCAAAAGTCCCACGCAGCGCCTGGGAAGGAGGCTCTACTGCTGCGAGTACTCCTGACCTGTCAACCAGTGCCTCACCACAGTTGGTACGACTGAACAATCGATCTGCAGTCCCTGGAACAAATCTGTTGTCAAGCCTTTCGAGTTGTTGACTGTTGGTGCCTTTGACTCCTGGTCTAGCCTGTTGCGCGGAGTTTTTTTTCATCAATCATATCACCCTACTATACAGTTGCGCGGAAATTAGCTTTGATCTTTCCGGCATGAGCATCAGCAGCACCATGATCTCTGGCTCATGATTGGGCAGCGGTGTGCCCTGATAATATGTGCCTTCAACGTTTCCCCCGGCATCTAAGCGCTGACTCGGATTCGGACCCGCTCGAGTCGGCGCTTCCTGCGAGTCCTACGGTATTACTTTATTTTATTCTTGTTTGTATACAGTGTGAGAACCGTTTATCCATAGCTCCTCCGTACAGGTTTCCTCTTTGCCAAAGAAATCTTTCACCATACGGTCCATCTGCTTTACGACTCATGACATGGGTATTCTTGGCATCAACACACCATAAGAGCGCATGCTCCCCAGGTTCTCCTCGGTCTGTTTCCGATTATTCAGCATGAACAATGTCATGTTCTTCAAGTTGGATGATACACGAAAGTCAAGTATACACTTGGGTTTTACATGTCCGCGAGATGGAAAATAAAAGTTTGACGATCCTACTACATATGCCAAGGAACACAAGTAATTACCTCTGTTGCTCTGACAACCGTCTCCTATAATGATATGGTTTTTATGATTTTTAATTTTTCCCCTTGCTATTCTCCACGATTGATGCGGCGTGGTGGATTGATAGTGTGAACCGTAGTGGGGAGGCCTGCTAAGGTACTTACAGGAGCCTGAGTTACTTTCGTCGTCTTAACTATGTAGTAAATGAGCTCGTGGAACACTCCTGGCATGCGCCAAGACATCAACCAGGACGATTTTATGATGATGATGAAACATGCGTTAACACCGACTCAGGGTCCGGTTTAATTCCTGTTTGCGGAGTTACTGTACAGGTTTTACATACCGGCGGCAAGTTAAAGGAGGTTAAAGGACGTGTTTGGTAAGTCATACCATATTTGCGTCGTCTAGGATATTTGATGGCGTCGTTTAACTAATTGCTATCTGTAACCTTGAACGGTGTGGCTTGCGCACAATTCCGTTTAACAACTTTCGGTCTTCGGTGGTCTGTCATACTATGTCCACTGACTTCACTATCAAGTGAAGAAGGCACCCCGGGCCCTGGCGACGCTAACGCTAGTCGTTCTTCAGAATCTGGTTACGGTTCTCTACTCGATCCAGTCAATTCGCACAAGAGGCCGAAGCCGCCATCGGAAGCACAATCGAATTGATGCATTTAGTAGATCATGCGAAGAAAATAGTCGTTAAGCTTGCCTCTCATGAGGAGTACAACAAACCATCAGGCGCCGACTCTGAGAAGACCAAAGATCAGGCTTGATCTCGTCCTCACGTCTATGCTTCACTATGCGTACGATTTGGGTGGTGAAGGGGGTGGAAACTTTACACAGCTTCTGCCATTTACTCTTGTCGTCGAGAAGATAATGAAGAGATCTCGGGAATCGGGATACCTCCAATCTCTTGCAATCACTTGGCTTTCTCATTTGCTCTTTGTCTGTGAGTATACTAGATGGTCTGTTACAAAACGCGTTCTGTAGCCTTTTGACTGATGAAAACGGAGTGTAACTCCCGTTGACAACGCCACCCCTACTCAGGAGATTTCAGCTCAGCACATGGATTTCGGAGCATCGGAAGCTCGTCAGGGCAGTTCAAATCTGTGGTTTGATTCATGAAACACGACGGGCATGGATGTATAGCCACATCGACCGGTACCTGATGAAGAGGATAACATGATTAAAACAATAGCGTGTCATATCCTCCAGCGTCCAATTGCGGTTTTTGGTGGTGATAAGCGGAACAAATCACTCTGCATTGTGATTACATCATTTTGTCCGTCTCTGGTTAATTCCCGCTATGGCCGTGGCAGTCAGCATTGACAATGTTTGAGATTATACTTCACTACCCGCGGAAAAAACCGTCGAGGACATCGCCAAGATCATCGATGGTCCCATCGAATGGTATGGCGCTCGAGTCTAATGCTCAAACAGGGTTTGACGACGTTTCTTGGGGTCCTAAGTGGGTGAAAGACGTGAGTGGTCCCGGTCATTAACTATGTTTTCCGCTTACTTGACCAGAAAATTCGTCAGACCCCGAACGTCTACGATATCAT
>QLOR01002797.1:0-16322 GCA_003313825.1 Sarcodon aspratus | reverse complement strand
AAAGTAGGACGAATGCTCCATCGAGCGAGTTAAAGAGTTGAAGTGGGCAGAGGCAGACGTGCGACACGCAATATTTCTCATTATGGTAAGTTAACTACTAGTAGTACAACTCATCACAAATATATCTAATCCTAGTTATATTTAATATTCCTATTAAAAAGCCGCGGCCTGAGGGTCCGGCTTTGGCTTTGAAAACCTCAAGCCGTGCCAAAAGCCGTTGGAAGGCCGTTGTGTGGGCTTGGCTTGGCCCGGCTCAATTCGGCTCGGCTTTGGCCGGCTCACGGCTTCAAGCCGGGCCAGGAAGAACACTATTTCTGTTTTGCCCGAGTAGTAGTAACTGTCAACTTGCCACTGCATTTTGTAGTATCCTAGTATTCATATTTCTGCCATTCCTGAAATTGTCTGAGTGCTACAGATTTTTATACTTTAATATTACTTTGGTTACTTTTCGCAGTCAATCGAAGTCTCACTTCAAAATCAACTTTATTCCAACTTTTTCCGTACTTCGAAAATGTCTGTCGTTGTTTCTAAAATAAGACTTCGCGCAGAAACCGACCTAGCTTTACGAAGAGTGACTTTCTCTGCGCTTCGCGGACTTTTTGACACTTTTTTGCAGTTTTTTCAACTTTTATTGCCTTTTATAGAGATTTGCGTATTTCCTGATGCACGCATATACTTCGTTACCGATGGGGGAATGAGTGGATTCTAGACGAGCAAAAGAGATCGGTCCTCTGGGTGCCGCCGGATCTGAGGGACCCGCGTGCTTTTCATTCTTATGGGAAGGTGTCTGTTTTGGGATACGGTAATGGAAGAGTCCTAATTGCAAACTTTTCTGATGTCCAGTATTAAGTAACCAAGTCCAACTCCTTCGTTTTGTCGAGAAAAAAGGTCATATCTTCTAATATTATATTCTATATACTAGATCTGTACGATTCGTATCTCTTCATAGCTAGAATCGGTATATTATGATACTTCTATTGATGTCTGACGTCTTCAAGAATCAGTGTGTGATGTCGATGAGGGTCTAGCTGGGTGAATTGCTGTATCTAAAGCGACAAATAATGTTAATCATTGAACCGTGTTGTTTCGTTCTTGCTTAGAAGCCTTCTCAATTGTTTTTTTTTTGATTCATCTTCAACAAACTGTTTATCCTGCGAGGCTCTCCTTTCAAACCAGTCATTGATCTTGTGGTGCGTACAGCACCTTATCCCAGAACTGAAGATTGCTGAATGGTGACTCGTATGCGCAATATGGACGACTCAAGACGAGCAAAGAATTTGTAGAACAGAGGCTTTATTGCGTACAAAAATACCATATCAGTACTTATGTAGTTGTTTGTGTCGGCGGTAAACGAGGCGCACGTAGAACAGTCCAAGCGCAAAAAGGGGGACACGAGAGACGGATGTGAGATTCAAACATGTCGCACAGATTGTATTATAATAAGTTTCATAACATTGAATCCATTGACTCGGCGAGCAATATGTAATGGGAAGGAACATTAGCAGTAGCAGACGAATTTTTTACGCATGAAACGGACCGGGTGGGCCCATCAAGATACATGCCATCGGTCTTGCGTCTCAAATGCAGTACCTGGAGAGTTGCCAGTGCAGAAGCGTACGTCGCCAAGTAGGTTAAGATGGATAACGCGAGGAAGCTTGAATTTAAGAACCCGTGACAAATTTCTTTACGCAAAGGAAGATGATTGGACTTGGACTGTTATGGAGAGTTTTTGATAGCTTATGTGAAGAGGGCCATGGCGAAGACTGCGGTGATAAGGTAAGAGTAACCGAAGCGACATGGGAAATAGGGAATCCGGGAGAGATTGTTGTCCAATCAAGGCGAATCGGAACAACTGTATTACTTAGGGCCGAACAAGCCTAAGTTCAGACTCACAGACAACCAGTGCGAGACTCCGAGACCCAACGACCGTCCTCCTTTCCTCACCACCATCTCCCCGTCTTCGCGTAGTAAAGTCTAGACGTAGCGCTAGGCTGAATATGCATAACAGGTCCAGAATTGGGTGGGCAGCTTCAATCTAGGATACGTGGCACCAGCAGCCTGATCAAGCCTGTAAAATCAGTATATCAATTGATACACAACGACTATGGTGCTTGACAAACTTGATGGTGTGGATGCTGAACATACATTCGCACCGACGGAGACGCAGCCTTTGGACATGGACAGTAAACCACATTGCGAGGGTTACTTTGACTCGAGATGTAGTCTAGATGTGGTCTTTGTCAATCCCAAATAAGAAATTGAAAAACGAAATTTGAATCGCTATCATGCTGCCTTGCCAACAGAATGAATTGGGTGTGATGACGGCGATGAAGGAGAACAATAGATTTTGACCCGCTCGTGCGCGCGGCGCATTGAAGAACAACGTCGGTTATTCAACCGGTTTATCGCGGCTGAACATAGAATAGTGCCCTAACTCTTGCTATCATTTGCTACCAGGACCAACTTTTGGGCAACTTGGGTCGCCCGCTTCCAAATAGACTCAGACTCCAACCACAAAACCACAGTACGAGTAAATCTATCTCCGCCACCGCCTTCAAAATATAGTCGTGTCCAGTGAGGATGCCAGATGAGTTCGATCTTCACGATAGAGGAGCGGGACTTGAGCTTGAAGTAATTCGTGGACAGATTGATAGGAATAGAGTAGAAAGATACATGTTGTTGTCGAGTTGAGTCTCTCTTAAGTTATTCAAGTCGTGTCCGCATTACTTATCATCTTCTCCCCAACTTGAAGGCGGCTGATTGTGAGTACATCATAGTACTTTGACTATCCTCTTCATATAACACTTGATTTGATTGCCCCTACTTTGAGTCGTTCATGAGACTTAACGGGTCACTTCCTGTTCAAGTTGGAGATGGGCGCTAGCTCGGAGTATATATATTGCTCGCTCCAGCAAGTCAATGCAGTACGTCACCGCGATCCCTAACTCTCCCTGTCACTATCCGCCCCAAATGGACCCTCTTCACAAACCCACCACAATATCTCCTTCCGCAACGCAATCTGGCCAGAATCCAACAAATGTCGCCGGCCCATCATACCCGATTCAGCCAAGTTCGAATAGGACTACAGCGCCCGAGAGCGATCTTTCTTTGCACAGGCAACCTGTACAAAATCCCGGTCAGACAACAATGAGATCCTCGTCATCTATGCCCCAGAGCCAATGTTTACCGTCTACGCCTTCTGAACCCAACATTCGTCCTGGATTTTTTGCCGGCCCTTCAAATGTGGATCTTAGCAATGGAACGTTCAACGATGTCGGAAGAGATCAGTATAATTACAGATTCGAGATAACGGTGTGTTCGTAACTTGTCGCATAATTGAACCGTTGCTAAATCAAATGTTCGATAGGGAAACGGTATGTTAACAACTGTCAGTGTTGATCACATCTGATCTGACATGAATCAGATATGTTCGCTGTAAACAAGCTACTGCGGGCTAAAGATGCAGGGTATCGTTATGAATATCATCGGAAATGTCTGCCTGGGACACGAAGAGCAGAGTTGGAACGTATTGAAAAGTGGGAGGTTGATTATGAGGATAAAGGTGTCTATTGGTTGAACGGGCTTGCGGGCACCGGAAAGTCGACAATTGCGAAAACGTTTGCAGAACGATCTTCGAAAGGGGGACGACTAGGAGCGAGTTTCTTTTGCTCCCGCGACTTCCCTGACAGACGAAACATTCTTCTGATATTCCCTACTATCGCATTTGGCCTTGCACATCGATACCCAGAATTCCGAAGAGCTCTCATAGAGGTTATGAACTCAAGCCCAGATGTAGCCGACGAGTCATTAGCAATCCAGCTCGAGGATCTCCTTGTACGACCGCTCAAGGCTACCAGCTTACGTACGACCATCATCATAGATGCTCTGGATGAGTGCGAAGACAACGAACCGGCTTCTGCAATCCTTTCGCTCTTGGCCCAACATATTGATACGATACCATCTGTGAAGTTCTTCATTACCGGGAGACCTGAAGTGCCGATTCGAACTGGATTCCGTCTTCCACTACTACAACCACACACGGAGGTTTTTGTGCTGCACGAGGTCGACCCTTCCTCCGTAAATCAAGATATTGAGCTTTATCTCCGGACCCGTCTATCAGAAATTGCTACAGAGAGGAGCAATTTGGACCTGACTAACCCATGGCCAACGGACGAGGATATCGCTTTCTTAGTCAAGCGATGTTCTGGAATGTTCATCGTGGCATCTATCATTACCAGACTTATCGGGGAAGATTCTGAACCTAAAGAACAACTGAAAGCCATCATCTTGGAACCAGACTCCACCATTCGTGAAGGAAGATCGGGGGTCTACGCCATGTATCACCATGTGTTCCTCCGGAGCCTCCAAGCTGCAGGTATCAACATTGGTGATATGAAAGCCTTCGACCTGTTGCGACTTGTTGTTGGGTCCATTGTCTCAGTTTTCAATCCGCTATCGTGTGCAGACCTGGCGAAGATACTGGATATACCACAGGAGAGAGTCAGGGGCACCATCCGTTACCTTCATTCGGTCCTTATAGTTCCAGATTCAAATGGGCAACTTCTGCGTATCTGTCATAAATCGCTTGCTGACTTTCTCACCGATCTTACTCGATGCATGGACACAAGGTTCTACATCCAGCCCCCCATTTTACACATGAAGCTCGGGATCCATTGTCTAACGTTGATGTGTGGTTCGTTGAGGAAGAACATATGTGACCTTCCCCCATACGCTCTGAACAGGGACATCAAGGATATTGACGCTTGTCGAGAAAGGTATATTGGAGGCGGGTTGGAGTACGCATGTGGATCATGGGCCAAGCATCTTCGGTTTGCATCTAGAGATGTTGACGACGTCAGATGTGTTGTTAAACTGTTGGAATGTTTTTTCAAACATCATCTGTTGTCGTGGCTGGAGGTGCTAAGCGTTGTGGGGGATATGTGGTGTGCGGTTTATTCCGTTCGAGACGTGAGAGGCTGGCTCATCAAAGTGAGTCTGAACACGTTGTTGTTGTATTCCTCTCCTCATTAACATACATTTCCAGGTTAGATCACCTGACACGAATCTATTGGACATTATGGCAGACAGTGAACGATTTATCCTACGGTTCTTTGACGTCATTGAAGCCTCCGCCTGGCATGTGTATCATTCGGCTTTGCCGTGGTCTCCAAGAACATCTCTCATTCGAGCACTATATAAAGATCAACTCTCGACAGAAGTGAAGATGTTCAATGCAACTGATGAATCGTGGGATGCGTCTACGAGAAAAATTCAGACACGGGCCGATGTGTGCTATATAGCATTTTCCCACAAGGATGATTTCATTGCAGCTGGCGAAAAAGGTTGTGTGGAAGTCTTTGAAACGCTGACAGGACATCGTCGAGCTACATTTACCTCATCTGGGAATGCCGAATATTGGTCCCTTGCCTTCTCACCTGATGGCATACTCCTTGCGTCCGGACGTGGCGATGGAAAGATCAATGTTTGGGATTTACAAACCGGTGGCCTTGTCTGTGGTTTAAAGGGACACACACAGCGTGTCAGCTCTGTTGCATTCTCGCATGATTGCATCTTTCTCGGACGACTATACTGTTCGAATTTGGAACGTACCTTCGCGAGATTGCCGATGCGTTTTGGAAGATTCAGATTTGGTCATGAGTGTTTGCTGGTCAGCTACGACGAATCAAGTCATATTGGCATCATTAGATGGGACAGTGAAGGTGTGGGACATTATTGGGAAGAGCTATGTGAAGACGTTTTCTGGACCTGACAGCGGGGCATTGTCTGTGGCATGTTCACCAGATTCGTCGCTTATTGCTTCTGGATCAAGATTTGAGGTGAAAATATCCAAGGCGGAGACTGGCGATGTTTTCCGAATATTATCAACAGATGATTATGTCGATTCAATTCGATTTTTGGATCAACATACGATCACGTATGCCACCAGCTCCTCGACATTTGTAATTCATGATCTTACCGAAAACTGGCTAAAGCGTTGCTTCCGAAAGGCTCAGATCGGGGTTAAGTTACTTCGAGGCCACAGGCATCAGAGCAAGGATAATCCGACCGCAGACGCCAATGTGTTGATGTTCAAATACCAGGGAGATAGACCTGCGATTTCATCGGACGGGACTCGCATCGCATCAAGGACTGGTGACAGAGTTGTGACGATTTGGCAGACGGACGGTCCGAGCCCTAATTATGACATGGCTGGTTATCACACTCGTGTGACTAGCATTGCTGTTTCTCAAGACGGACAGAGCGTTGCCTCGGGGTCTTTGGATAGAACTACGAAATTGTGGGATCCAACCACGGGTCTGTGCTTACACACATTCAATCATCCCAACGCAGTTAATTTGGTGATATTCGCGCCTGATTCGACAGTTCTCGCATCTGCAGCAACATATACAATACGAATGTGGGATACTCGCACCTATAATCTCATTTCGTCCGTCAGGATTGATACTCCTTCAGGCTATAAGCCACACGATGTCCACAGCCTCGGGTTCTCTCCAGATGGTAATCGACTGGTGTCTCTTGAACAGCCCTCCGGAGAACCCCTTATCTATCTCGGCGTGTGGGACGTAGTGACAGGTAGTTGCCTTGCCTCCATGACAGTTGATGGATCATTCAAAAAAGTTTCTTTTGGTGTTGATGGGTCCAGCATCATCTTAGGGAAAGGTTACTTGATGATGAGATACAGAATATCCCCCATTCAGTCTTCCTCCAACGACGACAAAGATGGACACCCATCGCTTCCGATGGAACTCATCCCATTTCATGATAGGCAACAATTTGCACCCTCACATCGACAATCTATATCCTCGCATCTCCATTCTTACCAACGGAAGGATGAGTGGATTCTAGACGAGCAGGAGAGACGGGTTCTTTGGGTTCCGCCGGATCTGAGGGACACATCTGCTTCTCATTCCTACGGAAAGGTGGCTGTTTTAGGATACCGAAGTGGAAGAGTTCTAATTGCAAACTTTTCGAAGGTCCAGTATTGACCCAAGTCCATCTCCTTTGTTTTGTCGAGACACAACGCCATTTCTTGTAATATTATATATTCTATATAGATCCTTACAATTCGTATCTGTTCATAGCTAGAATCACTATAGAGCAATGCTTTATTTGATGCCCGACGTCTTCAAGAGTATGTGTAAGGTCGATGAGGGTCCAGATGAGTGAATTGCTACGTATCTGAAGCGACAAATAGTGCTAATCCTCGAACCGTTTTCGTATTTCGTTTTTGCTTGGAATCCTTCTCAATTGTTTTTTTTGGTTCGTCTTCAACAAATTGCTTATCATACAAGGCTCTTGTGGCGCGCACGGCACCTTATTTCATAACCGAAGATTGTTGGATGAAAGATAGTATGCGCAATACGGACGACTCAGGACGAGCAAAGCATGATGAAGACCGCGTTGCGTTTGCAGGACAGAGGCAGTACGCTCGTGTCATCAACTTTACAATGCCAGACATAAGTCATCTCGAAGCTGTTTCCATCCAGCAGGAAAAGTTATCTCTGTCGCTATTTCAGCTACTACTGTTTCCAGGAACCGTCTACAGTGGTCCATAATCATTCGTGATACTTGCGATCAGAGTTTTGCTTCCAGGTAAAGTCAAAGTCGATGTCACGATTTGGTTTCTGAAGTCCAAATGAGCATGTGTAGAAGATGAAGAGACAATAATCGTACGAGTGCAGTCATTGTCGAAGGTACTACTTACTAGATGTATGAAAAGCCCGAAAGATCGACTTGAACGACGTGATATAGAAATATCCCAAGAGCGTTCGAATTTGCCATGAATGAAGGTTTCACTAGCATCATGATAGGCATAGAGGCGATAGGCAATATGTCACATCCCAGAAGCCTAGTTACTTAGACTCAGGCAACATTGCCAACCAAAGACGATACAGAATATTTGCTCGCCCGGTTCACCAGAACCACAGATGTTCAGTCTTCAGCAGGTTGCAAGCGTTGGAGGCGCAACTCAGTGGTGCCGACCGGGAGGGTGGCATGATTTAACAGAACCTGTCAATGTGTGTATACGTGGCAAGTCGTGGAGGGTCCGATCTTGAACATCAGAAGAAGCGTCAGCAGAGAGTGTGTGAACGAGCAACGCGGATGTCGATGATGACCATCACGCATTCGTGAGCCCCAGTGCACAAATACGGCGTAGCTGCGGTGGTTTGTGTTGTCGACTGGCTGCGATATCACAAGAATGCGGGACAGTGCAAAGAGGGACCGTTTGGAGTACGAGCCTATCGCGTACATATTAGTATAAGTAGCGGGATGATAGGTCATGACTGAGTGAACAACGAACGAATCCTGGTGTAAATCGACTCGAATGGTTGCCAATGAGATTGTTGCCGGAAATGAACCAAGTAATGTCTGTGAAAGTTACGGTCATGTCATCCGGAGGGTTGCCAGAGAATCTAGTCCTTGTTTGATGACTCGACGTGAGAGTGTAGCAAAAGGATGGTCCTGTTCCGATTGAACAACACCGAGTCGAAGTCAGATGAAGGTCGGCCGAGATGACCGAGTTTGTGACCAACTCGGAAGCACATTCAAGTGTGTCAGTATAACGTACTGCTTCAACCATGTTCACAACAAAGGACCGAGGGAGTTTCAGTATGCCTGCGACGCCCAATTACTATACAAATTAGTACTGGTATTTATGGAGCAGCCAGTGTTGTCCTTAAGAGGTCGGTTTATCTTCAGGTATACATTGGGGACTGCGGCGACTTATCGAGGAATAGCATTTTGTTTTTCCCATTGCGACCACCAGAAGCTTGTAAGAGCAGTACACGAATTTATCTGCAATTCAAGGATGTACTCTGATCCAGCTGGTCCGTGCACCAGCGTCTCCGATACGGCGCTAGGCCCATCTATACCTTGGTGTGTTGCTTACAGCAATCCTGCTGTACACTTGTCTTACCCTTGCAACCTGTTTCGAACCAATCACCTCAACCGTAACTCAGGGTCATGTCCCATTCAGACAAAAAATCTGGTCAGGACCAAACCGCCGCTAACGCATCGTCTTCGTATGACGTTATGCCACTGGTACCAGGGTCGAGCGATGCATCTTCGGAAGTGAATCCTCGTCCTGGATTCTTCGGAGGGGCAAGAAACATCTATTCCAACCAGGGGATCTTTACTGATGTCGGGAGAGATGTAATCAATATTGGCAGAGACATCAACATCAGAGTTGAGAACCAGGTGTGTTGTAAAACATTTGAGCGACTGAACAACGGCGAAACGTATTATTTGATAGGGAAACGGTATGTGTACACCCGTCAAATTTTATCCGCATCTGATCTCGCATGCAGACATCTCTGCACTGAACAAGCTACCACGAGCAAAGGATGCAGGACATCGTTCTAAATATCATCGAAAATGTCTGCCTGGGACACGAAGGGCAGAACTGGAGCGTATTGAAAAGTGGGAGGTTGACTATAATGACAAGCGGGTTTATTGGTTGAACGGAATTGCGGACACCGGAAAATCGACGATTGCTCAAACGTTTGCGGAACGGTCTTCTGCAATGGGACGACTAGGAGCTAGTTTCTTTTGCTCTCGTGACTTACTTGACAGGCGTAACATTCGTCTGATCTTCCCTACTATCGCATTTGGCCTTGCACATCGGTACCCAGAATTCCGAGAAGCACTCCTGGAGGTTATGAACTCGAGCCCAGATGCAGCCGACGAATCATTAACAATCCAGCTTGAAGATCTCATTGTACGACCACTCAAGGCTACCAACTTACGTACGACCATTGTCATAGACGCTCTAGATGAGTGTGAAGGCGACGAGCCGGCATTGGCAGTCCTTTCGCTCTTGGCTCACCATATTGATACGATACCATCTGTGAAATTCTTCATCACCGGGAGACCTGAAGTGCCGATTCGAACCGGATTCCGCCTTCCACTATTACAACCACACAGAAGTGTTCGTGCTACATGACGTGGATCCCTCCTCCGTGAACCAAGATATCAAGCTTCATCTCCGGACCCGTCTGACAGAGATTGCCGCAGAGAGCAGTCACTTCGACTTGACTGATCCCTGGCCTACAGAAGATGATATTGATTTTTTAGTCAAGCGATGTTCTGGACTGTTCATCGTGGCATCTATCATCACCAGACTTATCGGAGAACATTCTGAACCCAGAGATCAGCTGAAAATCTTCACTATGGAAGCAAATTCTACCATTCACGAGGAGAGATCGGGAGTCGATCCCATATATCACCATGTCTTCCTCCAGTGCCTCCAAGCCGTAGGTGTCAACATTGGTGATACGAAAGCCTTCGACTTGTTACGACTTGTTGTTGGGTCCATCGTGGTAGTTTTCAATCCCCTATCGTGTGTGGACCTGGCGAAGATACTGGATATACCACAGGAGAGAGTCAGGAGCATCATCCATTACCTCCATTCTGTCCTTATAGTTCCAGATTCAAGTTCAAATGAACAGCTTCCACGTGTCTGTCATAAATCGTTTGCCGACTTTCTTACCGATCTTAGGCGATGCATGGACGCAAGGTTCTACATCGAGCCTCTCGTTTTACACACAAAGCTCGGGATCCATTGTCTAACGTTGATGTGTGGTTCGTTGAAGAAGAACATATGTGAATTTCCCCCATACGCTATGAACAGGGACATCAATGATCTTGACGCTCGTCGAGAAAATTATATTGGCGGCGGGTTGGAGTATGCATGCAGATCATGGGCCAGGCATCTTTGTGCCCCCCGGGATGTTGACGACGTCGGATGTATTGTTAAATTGTTGGAATGTTTTTTCAAACACCATCTGTTGTCGTGGCTGGAGGTGCTTAGCATTGTAGGGGATATGCGTTGTGCAGTTTATTCCCTTCGAGACGTGAGAGGCTGGCTCATGGACGTGAGTCTGAACATGTCGTTGTTTATTTCTCTTATTGGAGCATACATTTTCAGGTTGGCTCACATGAAACGGATCTATTGGACATTATCAAAGACAGTGAACGATTTATCCTACGGTTCTTCAATGCCATTGAAGCCTCCCCCTGGCATTTGTATCACTCAGCTTTGCCGTGGTCTCCAACAAAATCTCTCGTTTGAGCACTATATAGGGAACAAACGACGACAGAAGTGAAGATAGTCAATGCAATCGATGAATCGTGGGATGCGTCTATGAGAAAAATCGAGACACGGACCAACGTGCTCTATATAGCATTTTCCCACAAGGATGATTTCATTGCGGTCGCCGAAATTGGCTGTGTAGAAGTCTTTGAAACGCTCACAGGACATCGTCGAGCTACATTTACCTCATCTGGGAATGCCGAATATTGGTCCCTTGCCTTCTCACCTGATGGCATACTCCTTGCGTCTGGACGTGGCGATGGCAAGGTCAATGTGTGGGATTTACAAACTGGTGGCCTCGTCTGTGTTTTAAAGGGACACACACAGCGTGTCAGCTCTGTTGCATTCTCGCTATGTGGGACGATGATTGCATCTTGTTCGTTGGACTATACTGTTCGTATTTGGAACGTATCCTCGTGGGATTGCCGATGCGTTTTGGAAAATATCCATGGAGTAGTGAGTGTTTGCTGGTCAGCTACGACAAATCAAGTCATATTGGAATCGGTTGATGGGATTGTGATGGTGTGGGACGTTATTGGGATGACCTGTGTGAAGACTTTTTCTGGACTTACAGGCATGGTGTTGTCTGTGGCGTGTTCACCAGATTCGTTGTTTATTGCTTCTGGAACAAGCTTGGAAGTAAAAATATTCAAAGCACAGACTGGCGATGTTTTCCGAACAATCTCGACAGATGGTTCCGTCCAGTTGAATCGATTTTTGGACCAAGATACGCTCATGTACGCCACCGACCAGTCAACATTCACAATTCACGGCCTCACCGACACGACGATGCCCAAATCCAAAAACTGGCTAAAGCGTTTTTTCCGAAAGGCTTGGACCATGGTCAAGCTACTTCAAGGTCAAAGGCACAACGGCAAGGCTAATCCGACCACAGACGTCAATGTCTTGATGTTCAAATACCAGGGAGATAGACCTGCGATCTCATCGGATGGGACTCGCATCGCATCAAGGACTGGCGACAGGGTTGTGACGATTTCGCAGACGGACGGTCCTAGCCCAGGCTCAGCCCATGTGCATGACACGAGTGGTCATCGGGATCAAGTCAGTAGCATTGCTGTTTCGGAAGGCGGTCAGCTCATGGCCTCGGGGTCCAAGGATGGCACCGCTAAACTGTGGGATCCAACCACGGGTCGGTGCTTGCACACATTCTATCATCCCAACCAGGTTAAACTGGTGATATTGTCTCCAGATTCTACAGTTCTCGCATCTTTGACGGTTTGCGATAATGTAATACGAATCTGGAATACTCATACCCACAAGCTCGTTTCGTTCCCTGAAGATCATTCCCGCGAGTCATGCTATCTACACAGGTTCGAATTCTCTCAAAATGGTAATCGAGCGGTGTCTCTTCAACGACTATTTCTACTGGACGAATCCCCTACCTATCTCAAAGTGTGGGACGTAGCGACGGGGAGACGCCTTGCTTCCATGGAACTTGATGGATCCTTTGACAAGGTTGCTTTCGGTGTTGATGGATCCAGCATCATCCTAGAGAAAGGTCATTCGAGATACAGAATATACCCCATTCTGTCTTCCTTCAACGACCACGAATCTGATCAGTCATGACTTTCGAAGAAATTTGTATCTCCACATCGACAATCTGTATCCTTGCAGCTTCATCGTTACCAACGGGGGAGTGAATGGATTCTAGACGAGCAAGAGAGACGGGTCCTTTGGGTACCGCCGGATCTGAGGGACCCACGTAATTTTCATTCTTATGGGATGGTTGTTGTTTTAGCCTATCGAAGTGGAAGAGTCGTAATTGCAAACCTTTCGGATGTCCAGTATTGACCAAGTCCAACTCCTTTGTTTTGTCGATATACAAGGCCATTTCTTGTAATATTATATATTCTATATGGATCTGTACAATTCGTATCTCTTCATAGCTAGAATCATTATAGAGTAATGCTTTATTGATGCTCGACGTCTTCACTAATCTGTGTGATGTCGGCGAGGATCTAGCTTGGTGAATTGCTATATCTGAAGCGACAAATAGTGTTAATCACCGAACCGCTTTATTTCGTTCTCGCTTGAAAGCCTTCTTGATTGTTTTTTTTGGTTCATCTTCAACAAACTGCTTATCATAGGCTACAAGGCTCTTGTGTCAAAGTCGTCATTGATCCTGTGGTACGTACAGCAAATGGGGAGGGGGATCATTTAGCCAGATCGATTACAATGAACAGGCTGAAAGTCATGCGGTGAGAAGAGATATTTTCACTGAATCGTGGTCTCATGCTGATCGCATAGTACTGCCTCATACAAACTTCCTTGCAGATCACATCGTCATAATTTACTTGGCTGGGTGAGCTCAGAATCTTTCACTTTCTTGCTTTGAAGGACGAAGGCTACCTCTGCCACCGTCGTCCTTGTACTCTCTCCAGGTCTCTGTTGCGATGCGCGCTGCTTCATGAGATGGGGGTACAGAGCAGGAAAAAGAAACACCGAGCCCTTGTCCATTGCTCATGGTCTCGTGTGTTCACCGTTGATCTATTTTGCACACAAGAATTTAATTACTAGATCAAAACGCTGTACTGACGATGATGTTTTCCAAACAATAAGTAATTCCGCAGGTGGGGGAATCATTTGTAAGTGTAACACGGCGACATCGAGTTTTGTAACAGATACATCAGACAAGGTGCACGTGTCTTGTTAAAGAATCAGAGATCACACCTATCAGCGATCCCGTAGGATCGTCCTTCTCTATCACTGTTCCTCGATAATTAACAAATGCGGACGCCCGGAGGATCTTGGTCTGTTATTGGTGTAGAACTCCACCAAGTATTTTCTCTATCGATGCCTTGACGAAGCGACGCAATCTTGTAGTACTTCAGAAGTGATGATGGAAGATTTGCGGTCTGTGAGGAAGAAGACGAGGAGTAAGGTTTATTAATAACTTCTTTCCGTCTAACCGATCACATACGTGTCCCTAGACCGCGACGAGGGCATCTAAGCGCCAATGCGAAGATGGAAAATTGACCGATCTGAGAAGATGTACCTCTTCAGTGTTTGGTCACCAGCCTGAGGCCGGGTCGTTCCGGCTCGGACAATATGGATTCTCGTGCGAAGATTCAGTGCGATGCATTACTACTGAGGACAATACGGATGGTAAGTTGGAAGATACGCCAGTATTGCACCTGCCTTGAAGTAATTACTCGAAGAGGAACAATGGCTCTAGCGCCCATTTTCAAGTTGATCGCGAACTTCCTGCAACTTGTGCCAACGCAAGCATCATGATCCCCTTCGCAACTCGTTTCGAGATGAATGTGATGATAGATACGGAAGGCATCATAATACCACGGATGATCGACGAGCGACATTGAATCCATTCAGAAACATCACCACACTGGCACACCTTGGTCCGAACATTTTAATCTGCCCCAGACTGGTTCGGTTTACTTGTTTTACTCCTCCACTCTGATGTCGCGCCTAGAAATTGGATGGCAACTGTGTTCATCTTCTTCCTATCGAGGTCATGTCAGACACGTTTATGTTGCTCCCTGTACGGCCCTAATAACAGCCTTAAAGTCGCGGAAGCTTCAAACTGTCGCCTGCTCTCCCCCACACTCCTTCGTGTTAAACCGCGATCGCGTTCCGAGTCGTCATAAACGTAAAATTATGGCTGACGTCGCTGCCGCATTCATTCAGTACTTGCACCAGGAAAGACTCGTTTTGGATGTGAGTTTTCCCCAAGAATCTGGGAGGAAGATATCTTTGCTAAAACCTTCGCCCCACAGTACATGTTTGGTACGCATAATTTGTCCTTTTCACCCTCGTCGATATCCGAGTCATTTAATGACTAAATCATGCAGTATCCGCCGCCGCTGTATTTGTACGATGAAATTTGGCACTGCTCCGTCGCGTTTTTCTTTTTGACTGCATCTTTCAACAGTTCTACGATTATATTTTGACTCTGCATCTCGAAGTCAAATTGATCTGGTTCTCACGATGGAGCTATACCAAAGTCCTCTTTCTTCTCATCAGGTATATGGCTTTTCTCAGTGTGATTCTCAGCCTTGCAAGTGAGTCCTGCTACTCTGTAATTTCTCTCAGTGTAGCTCAATCTTTCCGAAGACCAAATGTTTCTAGGCCGTTTAGTACCAGACTGTACGGTGACGATGCCCATGGAATCATGTATGTTTTCCAAATGTTCGTACATTGGTCGAATTAATTGGCACAATTTAGGGCTTTTGATGATGGGGATATTTTTTTCGGAAGGTACGTGTTGTTAGATTATATAATATCTCTTCTACCTCCAGTATTTACTCCTTTTGAAGTTGTCCTTGCTATCAGGACTTGGGCAGTCTGGCGTACAAACAAATTTATCGGTATCGGTCTTGCAGTTATGACGTTCCTTGATCTGGTTCTACAGTGCATCGTGTTGAACAAATATGTTGGCTCATATGGATGTGCGTTCATTCCTCTGTCTTCACTTGATAATATTATATACTCACACTACTTTCTGTGTAGATGCGCCGCCTCCATATCCAGGATTCAGAGGGTGCGCCATCGTTAAAACCGACGGGCTCTTGTGGATAAACTACACTGCATTGGCTATAGTTGAAGCTAGTAAGCGCAGTTGTCATTCCATATTATTCATCCAAAGTCACGCCCTTATAGTTGTCTTTACGCTCATGGCGATTAGCGCCTTTCGGTTATGTTCGTCGCCAATAATTTTTGTTTCCCTCAAGATCTTATCCTTTTCAATTCACAGACAGACAAGGAAATAGCGGAAGACTTTCGCATGCCATCCACAGGGATGGTGAGTGACTGGAATTCTGCATTCCATCAATTAGTCAATGATGATTTCTTTATAGGCATACTGTTTTACGTCTACCTACTCTGTATGCTGTTTCATCTTGTGAAACGCGTTTGGTACCCATAACGCTCTCACAGGCATTTCGACCGTGAATGTGACAATCACGAAGATTTTGCCCGTAAGCTTCCGAGTCTATTATTTAACCGATTTAGTGTTCATCTTGTTGGCTTCCGCCGTGCCGTAGCTTGACAAGACGCCTGTGTTACTTCTGTCGGTGTGATTTTCTTGCCATCCTGATTCTAATCTGAAGCCTCTTCAAGTATGCAAGACATCCTGTATCCAGCACTCACTTCCCGGATCGTTCTTAATATTCGAGATGCGAGTAACGAAGGCCTGCAAACTGAATTGCACACAAGCTACCATGAGCCGATG
>QLOR01002772.1:0-20296 GCA_003313825.1 Sarcodon aspratus | reverse complement strand
TACAACACGTTTTCGCATTTGGCCCCTTTGTTGGAATCGCGAAAGCTTGCCAACAGAGAACTGGAACTCTTTTCGCTGGTTACATGCAGGTTCATTGATTCGGACCAGGTTGAGAAATATAGGAAGCTTGTAAAGGAAGTAAACTGGGATGGGTTTCTCGATTTTGAAAGCGACGCAGAAGACTGAGACGATTCTGGTTTGCACGTGAACGTTGACAATGATGAAGAGGACGAAGAGGACGAAGACTGCGAAGATGATTATTAAGCTAAGTATTCGGCGGTTGAAGTAATTCTATCTTCCAGACTTTTATTACTCTACGAAACCGGTACATGCCATACTGCTGCTACTACAGGTCCCTCCGTTGATTATTCTGCACCCAGAATGAGCAACGGCAACGCGATGATCAGAAATGCCAATGTCGAAGGTTGGTATGAGCTATGTGAACAGTGTGTAGAACAGATGAATTTTGTGAGAAAAGGATCCCTTATCGTCAAGGACAGCCGGAGCCCAGTCTAAGTGCCGCATAGACGTATTCAAGGGCAAATCTGAGGTCATCTATACTGAACGACCATCGCGCAGTATCAGCGCGGAAATATACCACGAGCCTGGCACCCCCAGTGGTCACCAGACGTTGTAGAAGGCAGTAGAACTGAACGTGAGAGATGAATCTGAGACATGGGGTGAAGATATGCCATGGTGATATGCCGATATCTGGCAATGCGTTCACAGATCGACGACGCTAAAGTGGCATCCCCCGAGTCACAAAGTTTAGGATATCGATATTGTTACCACGAAAAATCAGACATACAATCCCATATTGGTCAGGTAGCGAGTTTTCTTGTTGAACAAGTTTAGGTACATAAGGGTGTGCGTTCCGCAGCGGGGCTCGAACTGAATACTGAATTGCAATTCGAACACTGATGTGTTTCTCAAAAAATGGAGTTATACAGATAAGTAATCAGTAAATAATCCTGTTCTATGAATTGAGTCTGGCACGGAGAACCAATCTCTGTTAGAATCATGCCAATGTGCCCGCCATGTTGTTATCTTTGATTTCTCATTGTATTGCGGTCCAGACCACGGAGTAAACTTGACATGTTCACATTGCGTATAGAGACGATGGACCAACGACCTGAATTATCCATAACTCAATGGCACACTCGACCTCTCAAAGACGACAGACCTTTCCAGAAGAGTATATATTGGCTATTTGTACTAAAAAGAACCCGATTCACATGGATAGAAAGGACTCGCTATCCCCTCATCATCCGGCGGCTCGTGAAATTCAAATTCGTGCGCCTGGCCCTTGATATGGTACACTCAGTAACAATACGCAGCTCGAGTGGAACTTGACTGGTACTGACCAATTATATCGTCGATCCGATTCTTTATGAACATTAGGAGAAGTCCTGTTCACTGGCACTTGTTCTGAGAAATTGAGTAATCCATGATTCATCATTCTCTGATAAAAGACAATATCCAATCGCGTTGGTTGTCGTCAGGTAAGTGAAGGAATGATTTCTTGGCCATCCTATCGAACCACGACACACAATGCCCCGCCTCCATCAAGAGTAACGGTGTACCACCAAGAGGGCCGTGCAGCCAGACGACCCTTACGCAGAAGCTATACATTGGCGTCTATTGACAGTGCGAGGACAGGACTCGTATAATGCCAAACGCACCGAATAGAGATGTACATTTCTGCACCCTAGAATCGTCTTGAGAGCTAACTCGACACATTCCTCTTCTCACGCGCCAGAGTAGCTTGTGTCGATATTGATTTGTGTTCGCTAACGTTTTTTCTTGATCCAAACGCTGGCATCTTCCGCCGTGAAATTTGTTGTCATTATTGATTCGAAAGCGTTAAGAGACTGTGACAAACTCGCAGGTTTAAGACAGGTTGCTCATCGCGTTAGACGTGATGGAAGTGCTGAAATTCGATACGATACTGCCGACTTGTAGAGGATGGTGATCACCATCTATTTTGCGTTCGTACGCCTTGGTATTAAGACTGTAACCCTGGAAGAACTTGCTTACAGATCTATTATACCGTCCATCTTGTTCTCTCCAGGCATTGAAGTGAGTCCCTCTTCGCCGGCGATTGCTCAAACAGGCTATCCAGGGTAATCTGAAGTATGACTGATTCGAGTGTTGATTTTGAAGTATTGGGTAATGTCGTTCGTCCAACTCGTCGACCTGGCCTCTGTTCCAACGCTTCATTTGCCGTTTCAGCAAAAACGAGTCACTGCAGAAAACCTTAGCTTCGTCAACACACTAGTAAAAAAACCTGTTAGCTTACTTTAATAACTGTCCCAAAAACTGAGAAAATGTGTGATACTAATAACAACCTTTGTCACCCAAATAGGGACTTGCCAAGTCACCATCTCAGTGGATATCTTCCGCGTCCTTCCGTAGGCAGACCTATAAGTCCGTGTCTTGTTGATAGTTGATAAGGCGTGTTAGAGTATACCGTCATGACAAGCTGCAACAGGTGTGTCTGTACCGTCCATTTCTAATCCTCGTTGTTTGCTCAATATTTCTCAGTACCGATTCTCACCATATCTTATGTTCTACCGACGACGAGGAGGCAATAGTTCTCAAACGTCAAAGAAACTGCAAGATTCCGATCTCCCGTCTCCCTGCAGAGATCCTTTCCACCGTATTTCTCCTAGTCCACGCCGACAGCATCGGACGGAGTGGTTACTATTTTTTCTCCAGATGGATCAGCATCACATACGTGTGTCACTTCTGGAGAGAAGTGGCTCTCAACTCTGCGCAGCTGTGGTCGTTCTGGGGTATACCAAACTCACGATGGATGGAGACGTTCTTTTCGCGTTCTTGTCAAGCGCCGTTGTATATCAGTCACCGGCAATGTGACAAATATTTTAGTGATCCCACTGAGGCTCTCATCGAGTTGCTCCAGAAGCCTAGTTGCCGGGATCGAGTTCGAGAACTTGATATCAGATATCTCGAATCATTTTTGACCAAGATCCTCGACATCTTCATCTACCGCGATTCCACTTCTGCCAACAGTGTTTCCGAGTGCCTCTTGCAGTCAATTGTCATCGAACCGTTGACTTACTACATACCAGCTCAAGCACCGGATTTCCGGTTACCAAAAACCTTTCTATCGCTTCAATTTCCTCATTTACAGCGGTTGTCACTTTACTATTGTCTATTCGACTGTAATTCGACTATCTTTTTTTCATCTGTCCTTGTCCACCTGTCCATCATCGTACCAAGTATGCCGGACACATATCAACCTACGACTGCACAAATACTTACCATTCTCGCGAACCAACCTCTTCTCGAGGAATTCTTCCTACGGTGCAAACATGTCACTCACACAGACGACTCTGGCATAGTCTCCGTCAACCTCCCTCGTTTACGGTCCATAGGGATCTCAAGTTTCCATCCTAGTTGGTTGACGCTTATGGCTAGACTGTCGTATCCAAGAGCAAGGGTCAAAGTCGATATCCATCTCGTGCTGGATGCCAATGGTAGAGCAGACTTCGATTCGCATGTTCTGCCTTTCTTCACACATTATGGCGACAGTTGGAACTGTGATAGCCCTCTTATTATCGAAGAACTCTCCATTCAGTGTGATGCAAACATGGACGTGTTCTGTAGGCCCTGTTCGAAGTCAAGTGATATCGATAAACACTCTGCTCGACCATCTTTACGTTTGATTATCACGGAATCGGAAATGATGGACCTCGCTGAAACGCCACTGGGACTCCCTAAACTCCGGCTGTTGTCAGTTGTGGTCTTACCACTTCATAATCTGCGCAAATTCACCTGTGTTGAGACCGCCTCAACATCTACGGAGTTCAGGTTGAATGTTTTCGGCGCCATGAATAACCTGGAGGAACTGGAGTTGTCCAGACGTGGGACAGGGGCCGCCATCACCGCTCTGAATCCAGACAAAAATGAAAACACACAAGATTCTGACAATGAATCAGAATTGGAGAGAACCAAAGTAATATCTCCTGTTTTGCTTCCGAAACTCAAGACACTTCGAATTCGAGATACAAGCTTTTCTGGTTCCCATCAGGACATCTTGGCTTCTTGCTTGGAATCACGAAATCGTGCCAACTACGAATTGGGTCTTCTGGTACTGGAAAGCTGCAGGAATGTCGGTTCAGGCGAGGTTGAGAGATATAAAAAGCATGCTAAGAAAGTATATTGGAATGGTTCAGACGGACGGAGAGGATGATCAGCGAAACCACGATGACTACTAAAATCAGGAATAATCATGGGAAAGTCGAGTGCCAGGATATAACACCGAAAGACCGCTCACATCAAATGATTTTATCTGAATGATCAGGAAGAAAGGACGACATTTATCATGGATGATTTATTGCCCCTCGCATACTAGTTTACAACGATGACGGTCTTTACAATCGATCTTGTATTGACTATTTGAAAAAATTGTTGAGAACCCAATTCACCTGTAAAAGGACTCGTTATTGCATCACCATCAGGCTCGTGAAATTAGGTTTTTGGTTTCGTATTCGTGCCTTGATATGGTATACTCAGTAACAATACGCAGTCTGAGTAGAACTTGACTGCTACTAACATCGACCTGAATCTTTACGAACGTTGGAAGAAACCTTATTCATCGGTATTTGTTTTGAGAAATTACAGATTCGCGTCTTTTAATAATGCGGCACGGGAGCTGGACTCGAATAAGGCGAAACGCACCGAATAAATATGAATATTTCTGCAACCTAGAATCGTGTTGAGAGCTAACCTAACGTGCTCCTCTTCCCACATGCCAGCAGCCAGAGTGACTCCGGCTAATTGCCCGGTTGGTATTGATTTGTGGGTTCGCTAATGTTTTTTCTTGATTCAAAGTCTCGTTACTACAGTATCTTCCGCTGTACAAATTGTTGTCATTATTTGATTGAAGTCAGTTAGGAGACTGTGGTGAACTCCACAGGATTACTATGCAGGTTGCTTGTCGCGTTAAATGTGACGGATGTGTTGAATTCGAGATGATGCTGCCAATTTGTGAAGGATGGCGATCACCGTTTGAACGTAGTCCGGTAACCGAACTGTATAATTACCACGTTCGTAAGAAATTGAGTAATCCATGATTCATCTTTCTCTGATAAAAGACAATGTCCAATTGCGTTGGTCGTCGTCAGGTAAGTGAAGGTGAGATTGCCTGGCCATCCCATTGAACCATGACGCACAATGCTCCGTCTCCATCAAGAGTAACGGTGTACCAAGAGGGCTTTACAGCAGACGATGTATGCAGATGCTATAAATTGACGTCTATTGATAGTACGAGGGGCTGGACTCGTATAATGCAAAACGCACCGAATAAATACATACATTCAAGTTTCCGCACCCTAGAATCATATTGAGAGCTAACTCGACACGCTCCTCTTCTCACACACCGGAGTAGCTTCAGCTAAGTGCACGGTTGATACCGATTTGTGCGTTCGCTAATGTTTTTCCTTGATCCAAAAGCTCTTATCTTCCGCTGTGCAAATTTGTTGTCATTATTTGAGTCGAGTGAGTCAGGAGACTGTAGTGAATTCGCGGGCTCAAGGTAGGTTGCTAATCGCGTAAGACGTGATGGAAGTGCTGAAATTCGAGATGATGCTGCTGATTTGTGAAAGACAGTGATCACCGTATATTTCGGATTTGTGCGACTTTGTAGAATATGATTATCATTATTGGCATTGTAAGTTTGGGGGAACTTCCTTACAGATCTATGGGCGTCATAGGCTGGGCTGAGAGCTCCTGAAAGCCAAGTTTTGAACAGACACAAGGTCAATAGATCATGCATGATGAATCCAGATCTTTAAATCAGATTGCGTAGATTCTATACAACCAAATCTCCACCTGTCATCACAGCTACTAGCAATAGTCAACATTGACCCTCCGACTATGAGGTCAACAGTAAAGGTCGTCTTCCATAGTATACTCATCACACTCCACTTCTTTGACACACTTCCGGAATATCTCGATGTTATTTGGATCAAATAAATCGCACTGTTTCAGTGACAGGAGATCAAGTTGCCTGTTTGCACGCTTTCGCTTGATCAAAAAGCCAAACACTCTTTCAACGAACCCGCTGTAGCCAATTCCCACCTGTGAAGACGCACCGTCTTGAGTTTTGGGAGCAGGTAGTCGACTTTGTCCAACTCTTCGCCATAATTGGGCCGGTCCAGAGCTTCTATGGCTCCACCGCTACCCCCGATCAAGATCAGGTCCTCCAAGTTATTCATGGTTTTGAAAATAAGCAACCTCCACAATTGAGTTCCCAGATCGAACCCCGTATAGGCGAATCTGCGCAGATTATAGAGTGGCAAAGCCACAAACACAGCAATCATAATTGCATTCATCGTGAGCTCCTCACCCCCATGGATTGAGGGTTTCCCAATGGTCAGACGGAGGGATCCCTCTTGAGCAGATGGTTGATCGGGAGGCATCGAATGGGACTCGCAGATCATGCGAACGTGGTAGGTATAGGCAAGGGAGAGCCTGTTGATAATTGGAATGTTGTCACCGTTGCCGTCATCTCTGTAATATTTAGCGATGAAAGGTAGAGCATACGAAGTAAATTCTTGTATGTCATGTAGCGAAATTTTCAAGGTGATGGCGGCTCGTGCCCGCGGATAGGACAGCTTCGACATAAGTGTAAAACAACTCGGAGCAGAACCTTCGAGCTCTATGAATCGTAAATGCGGGAGATTGACAGAAATTACGTCCGTGCCGATTGCGCCGATGTCATACCCCCTCAGCGTCAACATCAATTCCTCGAGAAGAGGTTGTTTCGCAAGGATGGAAAGCAGACGTGTCATCGTAGGTTGTTCCGCAAGTGAGTTTTGAGGGATGCAGATGGTCAGGTGGAGAAGGACAGATGATTCAAATATGATCGAATCCCAGTCAAATATACAACCATCGAGCACCAACCGAAATAGATGAGGAAATCGAAGGGATAGAAAGGTTTTCGGTAATCTAAAAGTCGTGGGTTGCCTCGCAATGATAATCATCGACTGTATGGGGCACTCGGATACTCTTTTCGTCAAATCATCCGAAGCCATGCTAGGATCAAAGATGTCGCGAATGTCGGTCAAAAATGACTCGGATCCGCTGATATGAAGTTCTCGAACTCTGCTCGGACAGCTTGACTTCCGGAGCAGCTCGAGGACAGCGTTGGTGTAATGACCGTGCGGGTGATCCTGTCTGATATACAACGGCGCTTGGCATGAACGCGAAAAGAACGTCTCAATCCATTGTTTAGTATTTGGCACACCCCAGAACGACCAGAGTGACGGGAAATTAAGAGCCACGTCTCTCCAAAAGTGACAAACATATGTGATGCCGATCCATCCACCCATGAACGATGGTTTGAATTTGTAAACGAAATTGGACCTTCCATCAATGACGCAGTAGAGGAATATCATAGCGAGATTCTCTGGAGGAAGGCAGAAGATTGGGACGTGGCAGTTTCTTTGACGTTTAAGACGGATTATCGCCTCTGGGTCGTCTCCTATATCTTTTATCTTGTCGTCAAAGGAACGCAAGATGTCGTTAAGAGCACGGCTGAGGAAAATCAAGTGAGTATAAAAAGACAATTGGGAATCGCGCGACACACACCTGTACATGTCGCAGTCTGCTGCGGTCATGACGGCCACTTCAAAGTAGCTTGGACAACGGTGTTTGCCGAGGTCGCAGTTCCGGGAAGTTCACATCCTTCTTCCCAAGTTCCCACACGGCAGCTCTCAAGACTGGCAGAATGAATATTGCTACTTGGTGCGTTAGGGCTCGGCAAAATAACAACGCTGATGATTTTTCCGATATTCAACGGGGTTTAACATGAAGGCTTCTAACTTTCTGTATGTTCTTCAAGTATCTTGGCTAATCAAAAACGGCTTCGGAAGGTGACCTTGGATCGTTGGTGGACTCCGTCGTCGTCGTTGTGATTTCTTACATCGTACAGTTCTAGTAGTCGTTCTCTTCTTGCAAGCGCAACAGACATCTGTGGTAATATTTTTGACTCAGTCCTCAGGGAATCTATGTTAGTGCGGTACCACAGCGATTGATATTCCCGTCGTTGCTCATCCATCCTGCACACAGGGTAACTCGAAATCTTGTACAACGATATTACTGTTAATCAGTGGACAATGTCATGGATAAATAAAGTGAGCCGTAACAGTAAAGCATGTACCGAGCTAGAGTAAAGTATCAGAATACATATCTAAATGATAAAAGTTACGGCCAGTCGCCATATGCTTCCTGTAATCATCATCTTCATGATCGTCGTCGTCATTGTTGTGTTTGCAACATCCGCAGTACATCTCCATGCCTGAATCATCAGCATCATCAGAACACCATCATCTGTGTCGCCTTCAAAGATCACCCCGTCCGGTCCAAGTCATTTTCTTGACATACTTTCTATATCCCTCAGCCTCATCTGTGTCAACGGAGCTGCAAGATCTCAATGAAAGGAGATCCAGTTCGCAGTTGGCATGCTTTCGTGATTTCAACCAAGGGCCTAGATCAGCAAGAGAGGGGTGAGAGAAGTCCGCATCACCAATTCGCAGCGTCTTGAGTTTTGGAAGCGGAATAAGAGGTATGACTTCGTCTCTCCCTGTCGACTCTGTTGACTTCGATTGGTTGTATGTATCTTGGATGTCTTCAGTAGAGAGAATTTCCGCCTTGCATAACCCAATCCGGTCCCGCCACAGGTAAAACTGCGCACATCGTGGAGTGGCAAGACTGCACAAACCGCCTCCATTGTTCGAATGATCCTCACATCTTGCAAGAGTCCTCCGATTATTAGACTGAGGGACGGTTCATGATCAGAAGGCCGTTCCGGTGGCTTTAAATGAGATGCACATCGAATATGAAGATATAAGCGAAATGCGATGGAGAAATATTTGAGTATAGGGGAGACGTCATGATTCTCATGGTGTCCGTAATGATTGGAGAAGAAAGGTAAGGCATGTGATGTGAAGTCTTGTTCGTCATATAACGAGGCCAAGGTCATCATATTGATGTTGATCTTGCTTCGAGGATAGGACAGTCTTGTCAAGAGTGTGAAGCAACTCGGGATAGTACCCTCGAGCTCTATGTACCGTAAATGAGGGAGATTGACAGGAAACACGTCTGTGTTGTTTAGTCGAAAGTCGACATAACTCATATGCAGGACCAGCTCCTCGAGAAGTGTTTGTTTCGCGAGTACAGAAAGTAAACACGATGACGGAAGATTATCTGAGACCGAATTCATCCTGCAAGTGATAGCCAGATGAACAAGGACAGGAGATTTAAAAAAGGTCGAATTCCAATCAAATGCGCAGAAGACAAGTTTTAACCGCAAAAGGTGAGGAAAATGAAGTGACTGGAAGTCTTTCGGTAGACGGCAACCCCGGGGGAACGTTGTGCACTTGATAAAAATTGACCGTGCAGAACACCCAGAAGAAACTCTCCTCGCTGAATCGTCTGAAGCTTGACAATGATTGAATGCGTCCAGAGCCTCAGTCAGAAATGATGCATCACCCGAGATATGAAGTTCTCGAGCTCGATCCCTACAATTCGACCTTCGGAGCAGGTCGACGATAGACTCAGGAGAACAAAAAATATGCGTCCATACCCCAATTCTGATATATAACGGAGCTTGACCTGAACGCGAAGAGAATCTCTCAATCCATCGTGAATCTGGTATACCCCAGTATGACCAAAGTGTCGGGGAATTGAGTGCAACTTCTCTCCAGGAATGGCAAACGTATGTGATGCTGATCCATCTAGAGTAATAACGGTACTCAGATTGATCCATAAAGATTATATCGTGAAATATGATGGAAAGAATTTCTGTAGGAAGGCGGGAGATTGGAATGTGGCAGTTTCTTTGACGTTTGAGAAGTATCGCGTTGGGGAATTCTTCAATCTTGTCGTCGATGGAATGCAGAATAGGGCAATAATCAGTGCTATAACATATTGAACAACGACCAGGATTGAAAATGGATGGAACACACCTGTCGCAGTTACTCATCATCGTGAACATCAAAATTTGGCAAGTGTGAACCGTAATACAGGTCAGAATACAGGGACAAAAGCATTGCGTCATAATGTGCGGCCGGTCCGATCGGACTCTTGGATGAATACTATTAATAATGCGTCACCACCAACCACTGAGTGACTCTGAAAGATATAATTACGGCCAATCGCTGTGATAATTAACGGTTTAATAATCGCAGTATAATCGTCAGGGATCGTCCGTGTCGCTTTCAAAATCGAGCAATCCATCCCAGATTAACTCCTTGACTAACTTCCTATATTTCTCAACCGTGTCTGAATCGATGAACTTGCAGGTTTCCAGCGAAAGAAGTTCACAGTTCGCATCCTGTCGCGATTCCAACCAAGGGGTCAAATTAGCAAACGAGTTGCAACGGAAGTCCGCATCAACGATTCGTAGCGTCTTGAGTTTTGGAAGCAGAATAGGAGGTATGACTTCGTCTTTTTCTGTCGACCTGGATTTCTTGCTATCAGAATCTTGAACGTCTTCAGTCGAGAGAGTAACGCCATCGGGCCCCTTGCCCTGAACTGGCCGGTCCACCTCATTTTTAACGTCGCCACGGTTGATGCACGACTGATGGTCTGCATCTTCACCGAAGGTGGCGTTTCTTCTGTCGTCGGCTAAATTCAGAGCGAGGACAGCTTCATCCACATTAGCTCTAAACAACGCCATTTCCTCCAGATTATTCATGGTGTCAAACACACTGAATCTCCATATAGAATAATCCAACACTATCCCCGAATAGACTAAGCTGCGCACATTATGAAGTGGTAAGACTGCAAATGCAGCTGTGGTTACTGCAGTGATTCTATTGGCGAAGTGCTTATGGATCATTAGACGGAAGGATGGTTCATGAACAGAGGATCGATCGGGTGGCCTTGGATATGGAGCACATAGGATGTGTAATGCGATATCATGATGGCGCGTTATGGAGAGATGTCTGATAAAGGGGGGGTTATCGCGATTCCTATGGTCCCCGTAATGTTTGGAGAAGAAAGGTACGGCATGCGAAGTGAAGTCACGTTCGTGACATGAAGAGACTATCAGGTTGATGCTGATCTGTGTCCGAGGATAGGAGAGTTTCGTCATGAGTGTGAAGCAACTCGAGGCAGAACCCTCAAGCTCGACGAGCCGTAAGTGATGAAGATTGACAGGAAATAGGTCCGTTTTGCCTGGGTGAATGTCGAAGGAATTACGTAAGATTAACTCTTCGAGCAGAGGTTGCTTCGCAAGGACAGAAAGTAAACGTGAAATCGGAGGATGCTTTGAGGAAAGCTCGTTTTTGATGGTCAGATGGCCGAGAACAGCAGATTCAAAAATGGCCGAGTTCCAATCAAATATGCAGTCGACGAGTTCTAACCTTTGAAGATGAGGAAATCGAAGGGATTGGAAGCCTTTCGGTAGCCTGAGATCCCAACCAGGGAGTCTTGATTCGATGGAAATTGACCGTACACGACACTCAGAAACTTTGTTTGCTGAATTGTCTGAAGCTTGACAATGATCGAAGGCGTCCAGAATCTCTGCTAAAAACGGTGCTAGCCCTGAGATATGAAGCTCTTGGACCCGATCCCTACAGTTCGACCTTTGGAGCAGCCTAGCGAGGGACTCGACAGCAGTAGTAGCTGATAGCACCGTTCTGATATATAATGGAGCTTGACCTGAACGTGAAAAGAATGCCTGAGTCCATTGTGCATTTGGTATACCCCAACGTGACCACATCGACGAAGAATTGAGTGCAACTTCTCTCCAGAAGTGACAGACATGCGTGATGCTGATCCATTCGGAAGAAAACCCGTACTTATTCTGTCCACCAATGGCGGTGTAGAGAAATATGGTGGATAGGATCTCTGTAGGAAAGCAGGAGACCGCGACGTTGGAATTTCTTCGACGTTTAAGAAGAATTATCGCATTGGATGGTTCTTCAAGTTCTATCTCGTCGATGGAATGTAAGATATGGAAAGGACTAGTACTGCTGGATATTGAGCAAATGGTCATGATTGAAAACGGACCGTATACCCACCTGCGAGTTGCCATGATGATCTACTGTGAGTTCGTCGACGTCGCTCAAAGACTGTGCAAGTCCTTACGAGATCTTTCGAGGCGTGACTTCGGAGTCAGTCCGGAAGCCCAAATTCGGAAAACAACAGTACCCCTTCTTTCTTGAATCTCGCCAGCTAAATCCGTGTGTTTGGGAAGGAAAAGTTTGTGTGGTATGGTATACTCTGTGCCAGTCAAAGTCTTGTCAACTTCAAGTTTATGTCTCTTAATAGCTCTTTCAAAACGCGATTGGCCATAAATACATCAGAGGAGCATGAATCTCCCAATTTAAGCACAGTTATAAATGTGTTTTTGCTTCGAGAGTGCTTGTAAATAACCAGATGGACGATGCTGATCTATGGTCAAGTTCCTCCAGAGTTGCATTGTTAGTACTGAGGATAGCCAAGGATGAACTACCAACCTGAAAACGGAAACTAAAGCTTCAGGAGTAGGCGGCACCATTATGAGTTGAACACTCCCATCTCATCCAGCACGATCAGCAGCACGAAAATGTCTTCTTTCTTCGGCCTGTAAGTTCATACAATCCCTTATACGCTCGATCCAAACGGAAACTACAACAAAACATACAGCGGAAAAACGCGAACGTTCAAGCCAAGGAGAGATATCCCAGAAGGAACGAAGCAATACCAATTGCGCAAATATGCTGAAGCCACTCTGGTGCGCAACGCCTCTTTCACTAGGAAGAAACTAGTGGTCCTCCAAGTTCGTCGCTTAACCGATGGCGTTAGGGATCTGGAAACCTGAGATTAGCCGTCCAATTGCCGGCTGGTGAAGATGAGAACGAATGGCTGGCTGTCCACGGTAATGTTGTCTCACAGCTATCCAAGATCCCCTCTGTCAGATGTTGAACTCACTCGTAGCGGTCGACTTTTTCAATCATCTGAACATGTTGTATGGTACTGTGACCGAGTTCTGTACGCCTGAAGAAGTACGTTCGATTTCCCCTCATCAATCACCGTTATTGATATCTTTCCAAGTGTCCAATCATGTCTGCTGGTCCAAGGTCATCTTATCTCTCCAATCCACCATGTTTCAAACCTGATCGCCCGCTAGATACGAGTATCTTTGGGAAGACGGCGTTCGATACAAACGTCCCACGAAGCTGTCTGCACCAGAATACGTAGATGCGCTGATGAACTGGGCTCAAGCTATCCTTGATGACAACGAGTCCTTTCCCCACCAAATCGGTTCGTTTATACACTCTTCAAGTAGTAAATATCGAATTCAATCGGACTGAATCATGATGTGAAGGTGTCCCGTTTCCCAAGACCTTCCGCGAAACTGTACGGACAATCTTCAGGCGCTTGTTCCGTGTGTATGCGCATTTATACAGCAACCATTTTGATCAAATATGCGCTTTGGGGATCGAAGGTAACCCGAGGCCAAATTTGCCAATCTATGTGATCATTTTCTAATCATCGGGGTAGCACATCTCAACACGAGCTATCGCCACTTTTTCCTTTTCGTGCACGAGGTGAGAGATTCAAACAAAAGATATCAACTGCATTCTAACACACCGCTTGCATAGTTTGACCTTGTAGATAAGAAGGAACTGGCGCCTCTCGATGAATTGAATGACGCCGTCTTGGCAGAAGATAAATCGCGGTAGTGTTACTGTACATTTGTACAACAGAACTCGCTGCCATGATGTAAGGTATTGATATGTACAATAGATCTTCAAGGACTGGTTTCAAATGGCCAGGTCAGATATAAGCGACAGACATGATCCACCCTTTCTTCAGTGTGAACCCATCGAGAGCGTCTTTTGCTGTTGAAGCGAGTTCTGGCGTGTCGAAAGACACTTGAGCCATTTTTACTTTTTGACCAGCGGCATTTGGTGTGGGAGAAGTTGCAATGTGAGTGGTCTGGAATCCCTGATATCTAAAAAATAGTTCAATCGGCAACTATGGAACTAGTAAATGCAAGGACTGAACATACTGCTGGAATAGCACCGATAAAACATCTTCTGTTACCTCATAGGGGAGATTTGTACAAAGGAGACGTGCAGAAATTTGCTGAATCGTCGGTGGGATTGACCCTGATGGAAATCAAAGTTGAAGATTATTTTTACTAATATAAAACAAAAACTAGTCGACGAACCTGCGACATGGGGAGCAGGAGCAGCCTCTTCGTCTTCTTCAATCTCCATCTCGTCGTCATCGTCCTCCTCATCATTTTGACCTGATTTACCCCGCTTTGAATCACGTCCCTGCAGGCCATCTCCATCCCGGGGTCGTTTTTCAGATATTGAGACGCCATTCGCAAATTTAGAATTGAATTCCTTGAGATTGTTGGCGTGGGCAGAGGTTGGTGCAATGAAATTGGGGTCCTCCCTACGCAGCGAGGCGTAAGATTTTGTTTTGGCGTATGAGATACGCTGAATGGACGTTGATAGAGATTAACGTTCGATAACCTGAATTTGAGAGTCGGCATCCTCACCATGGGCTTATCATAGAACTCCATACCTTCGCAAGCCCTCATAGCAGAGGTCGCACCTGCTAGATCCGCGAAGACGAGAAAGGCTTGTCCGCGCATTTTTTGGGATTTCGTAGCGACGACATCGATAAGTCTTCCGTGCGCGGTGAAGAGGGCGAACAGTTGGGTTCTGAGCTCTTCTTTGTTTATCTTGTCGTTAAGATTGTTGATGTACAGGGTGGTGTTTGGTTGGACTTCCATCTTTGCGGCGTGAGGATTGACAAGATGATAAGAGACTAAGTTACAAACGTTCTTGATTGACAACTAATAAGGAAAAAAATGAGGCTGGGGCGTTGAGGTCAACTTCGGTCACGCGTTAAGTAAACGTTCCCCATTTCGCGAAAAATTATATTCATTCTCGTCCTCACGTTCATTCCCGTTACGTGGTCCTCTGCTCTTTCTCCACCCACATACTTGGACCTCAAGCTGGCTTTATAACCTGGCTTCTACACATCGTTACCGGTCATCCTCACGACATGAACACCGCTGGCGCTCCCGCTTGGATTCCCACAGTCTTGGTCCCCTTCGTCACACTTTCATATCCAACGAGCACCCCTAAGGACCTAGATTCATTCCCAGATTCTTCCTATTATGGGACTGGGTACATGGACTTGTTTATAATTGTTAGCTTTGTCGCTGTAATGGCCGTGCTGCGTGACGTAGCGCGACTGCACTTCTTCGAGCCCCTCGCACGGCAAAAGCTGACAGAGAATCTGAAGAGAAAGAAACAACATGCACGACTGGCGAAGGGAAAAGGGACGTGTTCTAATGGACAAGCTAATGGACATGTCAAGGCGGAAGAGGAATTCCGGTTAACAAGGAGTGAAGAACGGCAGATGAACAGAAGTGTTGTGCGCTTTGCGGAACAGGGATGGGCGTTCTTCTATTACACAATCCAGTGCGCTTTCGGTATCGTCAGTTTGTTCCTTTTCTTGTAACCCCGATTTCACGGTGTTCATGCCACTCTTTCCACTGTAGTATGTGCATTATCAGCTTCCGACAAGACTGCTCAATCCAACAGAGGGTATTTGGTCGAATTATCCCAATATTCCTCTGCCGGGACCTATCAAATTCTATTATCTCAACGAAACTGCTTTCTATCTTCATGGACTATTTATTCTCAATGCCGAAGCGAGAAGAAAGGATCATTGGCAGATGATGACTCATCACTTTGTCGCTGTTGCCTTGATGTTCCTCAGCTATTCCTTGAATATTACAAGGGTCGGCTGCTTGATCATGGTTTTAATGGACTGGTGTGATGTCATACTTCCTGTATGCCTCTCCGTATATGCCTTTATCATCGAAGTGGCACTGATAACTACTCTTGTCGTAGCTGGCGAAAATGTTCAAATACTTGGAGAACAGGATAATCTGCGATTCACTATTCGGATTGTTCATGGTGTCGTGGTTTGTTACGCGACACGTCTTGTTCATAAGACTTATACATTCCACAATGTATGATCTTCCAAGAATGATTAGCTTGGGCTGGGAACCGAAACAAGGACGTTTCATGACCCAAGGCGTTCACTATTCTTTCGTTGTTCTACTCGTTGCATTACAGGTGAGCATAACGTTGTTCATGCCATCTCACCCACATAAGCTTATTGTGACGTCAGATACTTCAATTAGTTTGGTTTACTATGGTCATCAAGGTAGCATACAAAGTTCTTATCGGACAAGGCGCTGAAGACGTACGAACTGACGACGAAGATGATGAGTAAGTCGTTGAGATCCACCCCTTTCTGTTACAGCCTACCTATAACTACTTTCAGGATTGATGAAGAAGAAGAGAAGAAGAAGCAATGATCCTATCCAGAGGTTTTGGTTTAGATACGCTGGGAGATAGTTTGTCTACTGTAGAACCTACTATTTTTACATTTGGTTTTAGTTCTTGATTGAGTGATTACCTAGCTTTCCTGCAGCAATATACCCACGTAGTACATTTACCATGATAAACAGAATGTTGCAGCTGCTGACTGCACTGCGGGTCACGCAGCAATGGTGACGCATTGTGACTGAGGAATTCAAGCGCTACCTTCTGTTCGTTAGTCTGCGCTCGAGTTCATTCTTGAGCCACACATCTACTTCGATATCCTCCAGTGCGCAGGCACTAATCTTAAGAATCACGATAAACCAGCTGAGCAAGGTTTGATGATGTCAGGATTTCTAGGACAGTTTTGGGGGCGGCGAGATACACAACAGGTATCACGAGATGCGATCGTGGGGCTGCGACAGCAGCTGCAGATGATTGAGAAGAGGGAGGAGTATACGCAGAAGAAGATTGATGAGGAGATCAAGAAGGCGAGGGCGAATGCTGTTTCAAATAAAGCCGGTGCGTGCTTATATTCTTTGCGCGTTCCTAGTATCGCATGTCGTACTTCAGTTGACTGATGTGTCTTTTTCTGGGTATTTGTGTGGGGGTTTTGTTCTGGCGGTGGTCGAATTGGTCGTGTTGGATATTGCGATTTTTGGGGGAGACAGTCGCCACCGCAGCGCTGAAACGCAAGAAGATGCTAGAGTCTGAACTGGAGAAGCTGCAAGGTTCACGGTTTCAACTTGAGATGCATGTTAACACCCTTGAATCGGCGAAGATGAACCAGGAGACTATGGCTGCTATGAAGAAGGCTTCCGATGCATTAAAAGCTATACATGGTAACCTGTACGTTCAATTTCTTCTGTCTTTATTATTATCATGATGACCAGCATGATTGTTGATTGTTTTTCTTTGTAGAGACATTGACAAGGTGGATGCGACGATGAGTTTGATTCAGGAGCAGACACAACTTGCTGCCGAGGTTTCTGAGGCGATCTCTACGGGTGTTATTGCCACTGATATAGACGAGGTGCGTTTCAACCTTGGATTCTCTGCTCCTGGATTGTCACAAGGTCCATTTCTCATTATAGGATGAACTGAGACAAGAACTGGCGGATTTGCAAGAAGATGAACTGAATACTAGACTGATGGGTGCCGATCATGTACCAGCACATCTTCCGGCTGGTGCTTCCAGAGTGGAAGAGAGTGAGTGTTGTCTGAGGTGTATTATTGTCGTGACACTGATGTTTTGTGCTCAGGCCAACAGCAAGAGGCAGACGAAGAGGCAGAGCTACGGGCGCTGCAAGCAGAGCTGACTATGTAGAGGTGGTGGTGGCCGGTTCCGGGACTTGCGGGACTCGTTTCTTAATATTATATTGCAGCGGTGCCGCATGATCACAGGGATGGGTGGCACGCTGCAGCAAGATCAAACATATTTTTCTCTCTGCCTGGTACTACTACTACTACACGCATCTGCCATGATTAGCCATAATAAGTACACACTTGATGTAAATTTGTGCACCAACGAACGAGGGGGAGGTCAACCCACGTTGCATCGATCACTATACCCGGACATTCTCACAATAATAAACATCGATAGTATATTGTCGCATCCTCGGCTTTTCTTTGGTTGGCGACGACCTCCTTGGCCCGGTTGTCTCTTCTTGCTCCCGAACCTTTATTATCTCTCATGAATTCCCTCTCGTATCTATCTCGCCAGTTCGATGCTGTGGTTGCTTCATCATCCAGGACTAACTCCCATCCTCCCCAGTCGAGCTCCCGCTCGTCCTATTCTGCACCTCCATCTCCCGGATCATCTTCCGCATCGTCTGTATATTACCCTCGTAACATATCTGCAAGATTCAAACGCGTTAGGTCGCCCCCCTCACTTCCACCCCAACCCCAATCCCCACAAGCGCCCGCCCCGACTTCTTCCACATCGCCTCCTTCGTCTTTTAACTCGACCATGAACTCCTCTTCTCCTCTGATACGGCCTAAATCATCTCCGGATTTCATCAGCCGTCTTTTCTTTGTGCGTTTGTTGTTGATTTTATGGGCTCACCTTCTGGCAGCCTGGAAATCGTTGTCGATTCGGAGGCAACATATCGTCCCGGAGACTGAAGCAGAGCCTGACACGGAGGAAGTCGAAGTCGTCCAGGCAGACGAGACGGACGAGAAAGACGAAGAGGAAGATATTAGAGAGAAACAGACCTCTGTTATTGTACTACAGCACTCACACCGAGAACAAACGCAATCACCCATATCCTCGTTCCCTCAATCGTCTTCACATCTGCACTCTCTGCCACTCTCGTCAATGTCGTCCCTGGTTATACATGATCGAACGCCGACGCTAACGCCACCGCCACTACCGCAACCCCAAAGGCCGACTCCCTTTCATCTACCGAAGACTCTGGTGCTTGATCTTGACGAGACTTTGATCCATTCGACCTCACGACCGCTACAGCATCATTCGAATTCGTCTTCAAATCTTTTGGGTCTCCGAGCTTTTCGCAGAGACACGTCACATACAGTCGAAGTTATGTTGGGCGGCAGGAGTACGACGTATCACGTCTATAAACGTCCGTTTGTTGATTATTTTCTTCGGAAAGTGAGTCCAGCTTAGTCCGATCGTGTTTTTTGGACCGGTTTTTACTGTTTTTCTTTTATTCGTTCTAATAAAGGTGTCTACATGGTATACGCTTGTAATATTCACTGCATCGATGCAAGAGTACGCGGATCCGGTGATAGACTGGCTAGATGCTGGTATGGGTATTCTGGATAAGAGACTTTTTAGAGAGGTCTGCAAGCATTATTTGTTGTGTTTTGTAAGGGTTGCTGATTCCCGCTTAGTCGTGCACCCAACTACCGAACGGCTCATATACCAAGGACCTTACAGTAGTTGAATCTGATTTAGCGAGAGTCTGTTTAGTCGATAACTCGCCTATCAGCTATAATATTAATCAAGGTACGCTTCATTAGACAGACCATCAGCCAACCTTTTCGCAAGTATATTGATTGGTGACGTATTAGCCAACGGAATACCTATTGAAGGTTGGACACATGATCCGCACGATGAAGCCCTACTCGAACTATTACCGGTCCTGGATTCACTTAGGTTCACTGGTGACGTGCGGCGTGTTCTAGGCATCAGAGGGTTTTCATGATGCACAAACTTGGAATCCCCATTTGGGGACATTGAAATACTTCTTGGTGCTTGTTGGCCAAAATCTGGCTGTCACAGGCGGCAGAGTGTGTGGATATGTTTTATTGATGGCGGCGGTGGAGGTCGTATTTTCGTGTTTCCGAGCAGGATCATCACCATTCTTGAGGGAACATGGTTTCAATTTTTTTTATATCTCAGCGCAATATTGCATTGACTTGGCGGAAGAGGGTTCTGCGGTTGAATGGATTCAAACGAAACTCTCCATACACGGCATACACACACACATATATATACCTCTTGTACGAACAGCTGATCACTGATCAAGCTCCCATACGATTGCTGGACTTCTGGGTTTTTACTCAGAGACCCGGCTGATTGCTATATAATAATAACAATAATATCTTTTCCTTAGCGTGTGTTTCGTTCTTCGTTTTGTTGTCATATTCGTGTTCGCGTTTTCATTGTTTTAATGATTTGTACAACTGTTTTTTCTATATATAGGTTCTTGTTCTCGTTAGCCTTTGCATAAATAACAAATTCTGCTCCGTATATAGTATTCTAGGAGACAAAAAAAGTAATTGGGGATGGGTATTTCCAGATCTGGGGTGGCGTTGCGTTCGTGAGAACTTTCTCGCAGTTTCCGAATCGTTCCGTCGCTGGAGGTCACGGAGTCCGTCTTCACGCAAACCATTTCGAAAGCAAAACTTGAAGCTGAGTAGTACTGAGTGCTTGAGTACTGCTCATCGACGAT
>QLOR01002762.1:0-13800 GCA_003313825.1 Sarcodon aspratus | reverse complement strand
CTGTCTCTCATTCGCAGACAGAGTCATCTTACATTGTGGGAGGCAGAGACAGGCAGCCTCCTTGCTGAAGTGAAAGTGGATGGGGAGTTCGACGACGATGACGACGATGAGGATGACAACGACGATGGTGAGGACGACTACGATGGTGAGGACGACGACGACGCCGACGCTGACGACGTTGCATTTGGTGTCGATGGGACCAGCGTCATCCTGCACAGTCGTCACTTTGTGAAGCGATGGCGAATCTCACCTGCTCCCTCTCCTGACCATAACTTGACTGCCAGAATCAACAGGAACAATCATTCGTCACTCCCAATGGTATTTGTCCCCATGCTCGATGATCAGCAACATTCTACACCCCCTGCCATAGTCCCACATCAGTACCGTTACGAGAACGAAAATGGGTGGATTCTGGATGGGCAGGACAAACGTGTCCTTTGGATACCGCCTAACCTGAATGGTGGTGCAAGTGATTGTTGTGGAAAAAAGATTGTTGTCGGATTTCTTACGGGAAAGGTGATTCTTGTGGACTTTTCAGGTCACCGAGTTGAGCACTCTGTTTGAGTCTCACTACAGACGCATTCCAAGTCATACATGTACTATCGTATTTCAGATATCTTTACACGGTTTCTCTTCTTTATTGGTAAATCATGATCCCATCCCGTCATCGTCTTTGTAGAACTTATGTCACAACCTGAGGCGGGCAAGGAATACCGCCGGTCTTTACTGCCATACGGGTTGGCATCTCTATGATATCGTCGATGGCGGCCTCTGACCGCTCTCATAAGTGAGGTACCCGGGTAAATATCCCAGTTATGGTTGTAATTGTGGTACAACAATACTTTGCCATAACTTCAGTGTCGTATATTCTCGGGGGCAAGGGTCCTTGTGACGTAGTGACCGCCGGAGTGGTCATTTACCTACAGTTAGTAGCAATAGTAGCGGCGCATCAACCAATCTTTCGGTTGAAGGTCAGCCCTGCTTCCAAGCATCCTCCTAGTTGGTTGAGGTATATGGACAACTCTCTTACTCCACTCGACCTCACTCATGTTCTCTGCACGTCTTTTTGATCTTTCATGTCCAGCCATGCTTATTTCATTACAGATAATGCCGATTCCACTCTGTCACTCGGGCTCGCCCTCTTGACCTTAAGCCCCATCTTACTCATGGTGTGCACATTCCTCGCTGCTCCCATGAGCCAAGTGCGACTCAATTCCAGGCATCGTATGCATCACTCGCAGTGTTTACCCGTGAACTCACAATCATCCACATGTGGACCGGTCAAATTTTCTGTGAAGGACTGAACTGGGCCGTCAAACATGCGGTGAAACAACAAAGACCTCACGGTTCGTTCGGCTCTCTTATTTTCTTATATATCGACTCAATCTGTTGATAGTTAGTCTTGGAAATGGATACGGCTTCCCATCATCCCACAGCCAGTGGATGGCCTATTTTGCGACGTTTCTTATCTGTCATATCCATTTCCGCCATCAGTTTTCTTCTACGGGTCATCCATTGCTTGACTATGCATTCCGTGTGTGCGTCGTAATGGCCTTAGTCGGTTGGTCAGGAGCCGTTGCATATTCAAGGTCACACACTCGTTTCCAAGTATTTTTCTAATTTATAACCCACCTTGCAGGTTTCATCTTGCATATCACTCGGCATCCCAAGTCCTATGGGGCGTTACAATTGGGGCGTTGTTTGGCTTTTCCTTTTACACACTCGTTGAACTGATTCCTACGCGGAGACCACATTCATTGTTCGGTCGGGTACGGTCGTATATTTTGGAAAATAAGGCTAGCGCTTGGCTGCGACTGCGGGATGGCTGGCTAGTTTGGGAAGATTCTGGAAGAGAACAGGAGTGGAGAGAGTGGAGGGCACAGTTGGATGCACGGCGCAAACGGCAGTGATTGTATGAATGTTGCCATAACAACGAATCGTGATCCTGATTGGCTCGTGCAAGATGCCAGCTCACCGTTCTAAAAAAGGAAATTTGTGGGCAAGTTCTCTTAACTCGCATCGCCGGATCCCACATACCCTCCTATCGTTATTTCTTCTCTCATACCCTAAAAAAACTTGGAAAGCACCTATTTCTGGTTGCTTTTGTATTTTATCTCCTATCATCCCTCAAAAAAAAAAAACAGCATGGGCTGCCCTCTCTTCTCCCACCGCTACGATTCTCCAGCAGTGGCTGTTCGAGTTGAACCCGACGACACTCCTGTTTCAGAACAACCCGTTTGTGAACGATGGACGTATTGGAAGCCCTTTGATCCGGATTCCGAAGAGTTCTTCGTTAATGAAGTTTACGAAGCCTTTGTCGATCCCGCCACGAACATCGAGCGAGATCGCGAACCTTCCCCGGTTGTGGAAGAAAGTAGCAGTTCTAGTGAAGACGAAAGCACGAGTGGCAGAGGCACCCCGATTGCTGACCCGATCCCTGATAGACGTGAGATGCTGCAGGTAGAGGACGAGAGTATCGGGATTAGGCTTCACGAGGACAGGGTTGAAGCTGTTGTTATCAGAAGAGTGAATGAGGAAAGCGAAGAGAGGTTGAGGAGGGAGCTCAATAGCCAGGGTGGTACGCGCAATATCGTTCCCATTCACATCACGGTTAATCGTAACAATCGCGCCCATCCCCCCACTCCGTCCACGCCCCCTCCTTCGACGCCCCCTTCTCTTTCTACCCCGTTGTTCCAAGTGACTCCATCCCCGGTTTCAGATACTACTCCCCGTCTTTATAGTTGGAGAGAACTCACTTCTCCGACTAGAGGTTCTTTGGCGAACCCCACTGCGCGAAGGCCCCTTCCTGGAGTCTCCGTTCCCCGCATGCACAATGTCGCTGTTTAATCATCGCGATGGCACAGGTCGCGTAATTCCATCATCACAGCTATGCCATCTTCTTCTATTTCTACCCTTCGGACGCTCGGATCGGTTTTGTGGTTACGTTACCTAATGCTTTCCACTTTTCTATTACTTCCGTCCTTCAAAATCAGTCGGTGCTTAGTCTTACTTTTGCCGCGTAGTAGTATCTTGATTAATTTTCTTTTTGCTTAACGTTCGTCTCGGCCATTCTTTTGATACGCTCGCACACACGTCATTCTCTGTTACTGATTCTTGTCGTTCATCTCTCTCTCTCTCTTGGTGGTTTGGGATCTGTATAGGTTGTCTTTTTTATGCATATGTATGCTTGCTCCCCATTGACTCAATCGGAAATGAAACAAGATAATGGTGATGGATATTGATCAAAATTGCGGGTCGGAGATTGCATTGCTATTTCGCGTAACTTGAGACGAGCGTTTGCACAACTACGGTTCCTTGCTATTCTGCTAATTCGTTGAACTGCTAGACATATCCCCCTTTGCCGATTTAGACGCCTCTCTCTAATCCTTTCTGTTAAAGAAGTGATGTGGCCAGTTTCATTTGAAGTTTTTATCTTGTGAATAGTCTTGGGTGGGCAAGTTTGTCGTCGTGGTTCAGTCAAGTGGTCTAAAATATTTTTTAGATTTGGGGGAACGTCAAGCGTAACAGGCTGTCATGACCGACCTCTTCCAAACTTCGCCGGTGCGGGCACCACTCAGAATCTCTCCTCAGCAGACTCGTGGGTAGGTGGCTTGTCCGGCTTTCATTCGGACAAGAAAGCCGGAGAACCACCTATCTACGAGTCAGAATTGCTGATGAGAGACTCTTGGGCAAACACAACGCAAAATCTTTCGACCTATTTCATCCTTTGAAGATGGTGTTTTGCATTATTTACTTGAACGATCATTTTTGAATTCAAGTTGAGTGGACGAAAAATAAACTAGACAGACAGACAGACTCACATCGTGATCGGTAAAATAAAAGGGAGACAATTCAAAATGGTTATTTTTCAAATGGAAAAATGGAGCGATCGTGTGGTTTTTCTTTTGCTGTGAAGTGCCGCTGGACGATGATTCACCAGGTTTTCACGGTTCCGATGCCGACTGATAAAAAAAAACCCTTTCAATCATCGCCAACAACAGCACATCGCGAGAATGAAAGATAGAGAAAGGACGGATGTGTAAAGAGAGCAAGGTGTTTGATCGTGCACAAGACCGAAGTACTTTGTACACGGCGGTCAGGACCGAGCAATCGTTATGGCGTCTAGATAACCTTCCGTTCTCTCCGACGCCACACCGAATGTTGGCCGGTCTACCGGTGTCCAGCTGAGCTGAACTAGTTCAATATGCATAGGGAAAACGGACAAAGTCGTTTGATAACGCATATGGATTTGGTTTGTCAGTATCAGATGCATGATAGGGTGATTTATACTTTTGGCTCCTGGGGAGACGTGTGCAGCGGAACGAGATGTCTTGTCAACCATGTCGAACATTGACCTTGGTTCATTGACGACGAGGCATGACTTTCGCGTTCCACTCCTCGCAATAACTACACGGTTCAAATTTTGAACAGAGAACGAGCGCAATTGGACACTTGGCCTCCCGCTCTCATGGCGCTAGCTAAGCTCCGTGACGCAGGGGTAGCTCCCGCGCGATTGGAACGGTTCGAACTGTATCGTACAAGTCGTCCGCGGCTGTGGATTGGACCTCGTTTCGAGCCAGAGGAACACCGAGAGCCTATAGCCCTTTGTGATGGAAGTGTTCTCCCAAAATTGAACTACTTGTGCCTCAACGGCGTTCATATCGACTGGAACGTCACTCACATCTCTAACCTCACGGTCTTGGACCTTCGAAGGTTGGCCATGGAATGTATATCCAACTCTATATCAGTTCCTTATGATTGCCTTTAGAAATATGTTCTATGCAGTCTCTAAATAAATCTTCGCAAAGTCTAAAACAAAACAGCCGCAATCTTTTCTCCTACCGTTTGGGGAGGCACTTCCGGAACCTCCGTTTCCTCTATAGTAGGAATACCCTACAGTAAGGGGGGGAAATCAATTTACAAAGATACAAACGTGCTAAATCTCACCGTGACAAAATCCATATCTTCCGGTCTCCAAACCTTCGTCTTCTTATAAATCTTCCATCCAAAATATGACCCGGCAAAGACCGGAATATTGATGTCTGTAGTACAATTGCGGTGAGCCTCTACTCAACATTACAAAGTCCGTCTCGCCCTAGAAACTCACAATACGTGAAGAACGTAGATGTATTCCATTGAAAGAATACGGTAAATCCGCTTATCAGCGAGAAAGTCGCGGTCCAAAATATTCCCCAATAACAAAGATAAGGCTGGTGTTGCGCCGTTCAATCCAGAGGGTCAGATGGTCTGAACAGCAGGAAAAACTCACTTGCAATGAACTATAATAAACTAACGATGTACGGTCTAGGCCCTGAGCTTTGAATCCTCGGTCTATATAACACATCGTCGATGAGAGTCGAGAACGTGTCACTAATACAAGGGGATCTCACAGAAGAATAAGTAGGTCAAGTTGATCGTGAACCAACCGATGAACCCTCCGATTGTGCCTATATTGACAAACCAACTGCAGAGTAATTATTGGTTAGAGTCAAGATAGCTGAATTAGTACGCGAGAACGCTCACTTGAACACTGTTGCTGCACCGGAGGAGATCGTCATAAACGTGAGTAACAAACACAAACTCTGTTGCATTGCAAGTCAATTAATGCAGCACACAAAAAGAAATATTCAATAAGGCATACACATATTGCAACACAAATAAGCGGTAGTCCCTCTTTCGTACAATAAGCGAGGAATTTTGGAGCATGCCCACGGATAGAAAGCCCGTATAGCACACGGGACGAAACGTACAGGCCGCTGTTTCCAGCGGAGAAAGCGCTGGTAAGTATAGCTGCATTGATAATGGACTGCTACGAGTTAGCATAACGCAAGCAGGTAGAAGTATGACCTGAGTACCGGTAAAACTTGAGAAGATTCAATTCAAGCTACAAGTCGCATAAGATGAGTGACTACATTACCTTTTATCCCGGCCCTACGAATGGCAATTACATAAGGACTGTGAGAAGGTTACGTTAATCACGAATAAGTACTACCACTTTCGACAATTACCTTTGAGCGGCATTTCCCGTTGCTTCAAGAATGAATACGAGATGTCGGAGATATAAGTATAAGAAACCATACTTTGAAGCAAGCTGGGATCCGTGTACGGAACCACCATCCCAGTAATCAACATTCCCAACATCTACTTGACATCAGTCGCAAGTTGAAGGGAAGTAGTAAAATAGAAGCGCACATAGAAAATCAGAATTCTCCAGAAGACCCTCCTCACAGCTTTCGAAATATTTCGTCGTGGACTTTCTACCTCGGAAGCAGTACTAATCACAACGCATTTAATCAGTCGCCAGGAAGGCTCTATCGAGAAAATGGCCTACAATCCAACCTATTCATCAAAATCTTCTCAGTTAAAGGATGGAGAAATATATTGCACTCGATACATACAACTTCCACACCTTGGAAGCTAAAAGCGGCTTGAACTATCACAGACATGATAGCGAGAAAACGGTCCAATGGAAGTGACTTGACAAGGTTTCCTCGGGCTAAGGCACCTGGATTATTCCAATACTGACAGAATGACAATATTTGGCCCCAATCGCATTTGGATACGTACAGTAACTCACTTGAAATCCAAGACGACGATGATCTGGACCACCACCTAAATCGATGATCAAGCCAACTAGGATTAACCCTATTACCAAAAGGACTGGGATAGCACGGTCAATGGTTGGAATTGAATAGAAGGTGCGAGGATAACTCGACTTTTGATCAAACAGAAATAGAATTCGGCTGTTGAGGGTGAGGATTAGAGAGAAGTGTACTACCGACTGCATTCAGAGTTTATACCTTCCCCAAAGTATCTGAGAAATGCAAGTCAACATTTGGACTTGCGACAAGCACAATGTAGAATTTACCTGACCCCAAGGAAATTGAATGAACACGTAGCTACAAATATGGCAGCAATATAGGCAGGTGCGTGAGAAGGCTACAAATATGACAATCAGACGTCGCATCACAAAACAACTTGAGAGACCAAGAATTTACGTTGGTGTCCCAATACGTAATCAGGATCGCTGCAGCACTAATATTGCTTGGTGGGCCCATTACCGCATTCTGCAAGTAACAAAGATTAGGCCAGTCAATTACGAAGACGAAAGCACCAGGATCTGGTTACATAGAAATAGTTCTAAGACCAGTAGGTGAATCATGGCACACTTAAACTTATACAGGGTAGACGTTAACATACCCAACCAATCTGTGAGCACCATCTCGGTTAGACATGTTAAGGGAAGCAAATGAAGACTTACAGCAAATCCCAAAGCAGGGTCTACCCATCGTGAGGCTGTAGGAACAGCATATGTATAAGCCAAACTCATTGCATAGACACTTAGCTTACCGAAATGAGGGAAGGAACCAGAGATCGGGGCGAAAACAGTCATCTCTCCAATAGCGCACATCGATCTGCCACCAGTGTAAGACATAAACAGGCGTAAAACATATCCAGGCACTCACGAATATGCCACGGACCCTACGAGGCTATATGCAATCAAAGCTCCCAGAGGACCTGCCGCGTTCAAGGCATGTCCAGAACCCTGGACGACTGTTAAGCGCGGCAGATGTAGTAACTGGATGAAAAACACTAACGAGAAAAAGTCCGGTGCCTAATGTACCAGCGATCTGTTTGGATTGCCATCGAATGGACTATGCAAGCTTGAGTTTAAAACAACTTACGGCAATCCTATTTGAACGATTTTAGTGTGTATAGCTGCATAAAACGAGGAGCATGCAGACGTACATCTGAACGTGACGCTGCTTTAGTCGTCGCTGAACCCTGTCAAGATCTGCAGCATGGAACTGATACCGTTGTGCAGATTCCGAAGCATCTCGACCAAGCACTGCAGACGGGTATGCAGCGGCGGTCCCATTATGGAGTTTTCTCAAGTCATAAAGGGGTGGTTGGGATACCGTTTCAGTAGTAGCCATGTGTTATCCAGCGTAACGGAGAAAAGAAGGAGCAGAAGATGAAATTGTCGCACAAGTTAGAGCTCAATTTATGCCACTGGCATAATCAAGCACGCAAGCAGAAAAGACAGAAGGCAAATCTTATACTATGCGAGTCGGTGGTCATGGGTACATCTGAAGAAGAGTCGAACCTGGAGATTAGATCAGGGTCAGATAATTCAAGACCAATTAGCTGCTGCATAGATGGGGTTTGATAAAGAACGGCCTCGGCTTTGTGTATCGGTTGCTATTGGAATCCCAGACGCAGGGACCCGGCTGCAGCGTCTAGATTGCTTGTACATACTACCACTTGAATCATGTCTCTCTCATGTCGCAAAGTTGCAGCAAACCATCCTCAACGTCTTCGCGACATGGTAAACTTGTTTGGTATATCCTGCATCACTGCATGTCATGATGCATATGAAAATGGTTGGCGGACTCGGAGAATGCCGCTCCATTCTACCTGCAGCATTCAACGCCTGATTGTACGTGTAATACATCGCGTGGCAGTTTTACGGCAAAAAAGCAACTATTCTGCACGATCCAAGACTGGGATAGCAAGACTACGCTAGAATAAAACAGCCGCAATCTTTTCTCCTATCGTCCGGGGAGGCACTTCCGGAACCTCCGTCTCCTCTAAGGTAGGAATGCCCTAAGGGAAGGGGGGATATTAAATCAGAAAAACTCTTGCATTTGGCATTTAAGTCATATGAAAAGTCGAACCGTGACGAAATCCATATCCTTCGGGCTCCAAATCTTTGTCTTCTTATAAATCTTCCATCCAAAGTATAACACGACGAAGATCGGAATATTGATGTCTGCAGTATAAACGCGATGAGGACTACATAACTTCAAAAATCGATATCTTCATAGAAACTCACAATATGAGAAGAACGACGACGTATTCCATTGGAAAAATACCTGGAACCCGCTTACTAGCGTGAAAATAGCGGTCCAGAACATACCCCAATAAGATAGATAAGGCTTGGAACACGACCTTTAATCCAACCACACAAAATTTTCAATCAGAGATAACACACCTGCAATGGATTATAATAAAGTAAGGATTTGCGATCGCGACCTTGGGCTTTGAGACCTCGGTCTATAGGGCATCGTATGTGAGAACCAAGAATGAGTCATTCGATGTACGGGGACCTCACAAAAGAATGAGTATGTCAAGTTGATTATGAACCAACCGATGAATCCTCCGACGGTACCGAGGTTGACAAACCAGCTGTACGGTAATCAGTGAATAGTTGAATACAATGATATGATTCAATTCTGTGAAAGCACTCGCCCGAATACCGTTGCTGCACCTGAGGAAACAGTCATAAACGTGAGTAACGAAAACGCACTCTGTTGAGGCATAAGACCATTAACGTGAACCCCTCACGAAAATGAAAGATATAGTGAGGACATACAGAAATTCCGACACAAATCAGTGGCAGTCCCCCCCGTGTACAATAAGCAAGGAATTTCGGAGCATGACCACGGATCGAGAGTCCGTATAGCACACGAGACGAGGTGTAGATGTAACTATTGCCAGCGGAGAAAGCGCTGGTAAGTATAGCACCATTGATAATGGACTGCTACGAGTCAGTATAATGCAACTAAGTAGAAGTATAATCGTAATACCGGTAAAACTCGAGAGGATTCAGTCTAAGCCATGTAATACATAAGGTGAGTGACAGTTACCTTTGATCCCGGCTCTTTTAATAGCAATTACATAGGGACTGCGGGGAGGTTAGCGAGTTAAATCACGAATACTCCGTATTAAATAATCACCTTTGAGCGGCGTTTCCCGTTGCTAGGACGATGAATACAAGTTAACGATATTAGCATGTAAAACCATACCTTGCAGCAAGCTTGGGTCATTATAAGGAACCACCATCCCAGTAATTAATATGCCTAAAATCTACCTGACGTGAGCGGCAGGCTGAAGGAAGCAAAACTGAACGCACATAGAAAATTAAAATTCTCCAGAAGACCCTCCTCACAGCTTTCGAAATATTGCGCCGTGGACTCTCAACTTCGGAGGCAGTACTACAGTCAACGACGATTAGTTATCCAAAAAGCAATATTGGAACCATAGCCTACATTGCGATCTGTCCACCAAAAGTATCTCAGTAGACGTGTGGAAATATGATGGGCTCGACACTTACAAGTTCCATGCCTTGGAAGCTAAAAGCAGCCTGTACTATAACAGACAAGATGGCGAGGAAACGGTCCAAAGGAAGAGACTTGACAAGATTCGCTCGAGCAACGGAACCTGGATCTTTCCAATACTGACAGAATGATGACATTGTGTATCCAATGACAGTTGGATACGCAACTCACTTGAAATCCAATACGATGATGATCAGGTCCGCCACCTAAGTCAATGATCAATCCCACAAGGATTAGTCCTATTATCAGGAAGACTGAGATACGGTCAATGAGCAACACGGTATCGAAGAAATCAGAGCAACTTCACTTTTGATGATGCAGAAATAGAATTCGGCTGCCGGGGGGAGAGATTTAGTTGCGCGTACTGAAGTGTGCAGAACTAATACCTTCTCCGAAATATCTAAGAGGTACGAGTGAATATTTAAACTAATGAAAATAACCACATGGAATTCACCTGACACCGAAGAAATTGAACGAGCACATAACTACCAAGATAGCAGCAATATAAGCAGGGGAATGGGCAGGCTATAATTTTGGTGATCAGACAAACATCACAAACAAGAAGGAAGTATTTACATTGGCATCCCAGTACGTTATCAGAATCGCTGCAGCACTAATCTCGGTCGGGACACTTATTGCTGAACCCTGAAAGTAACAACGATTAGGCTGATCGACGGCAGATACAAGAGTTTGAAAATAAGGTTACGTAGAAATAGTTCTGAATCCAATGAATGACTTAGAGCACGACAATCTTCATATAGAGCGAATGATAACATACCCAACCAATCTGTTGGCGCCATCTTCATTAGACGCGGTAACGGAAGCAAATAAAGGCTCACAGAGAATCCTAAAGCAGGGTCTACCCACCGTGCAGCTGTAACGTCATAGTATGAGACAAAAGAAATACCACGAGCCGAGATAGACAGTTGGCATACCGAAATGAGGAAAGGAACCGGAGATCGGAGCAAAAGCAGTCATCTCTCCAACAGCACACATTGATCTATACCAGGCTAAGACGACAACAGTTATCAATGTTGAACAGATACTTACGAATATGCCACGGAGCCTACGAGGCTGTATGCAATCAAGGCTCCCAAAGGGCCTGCGGCGCTCAGGGCTTCTCCGGAACCCTGAGCGACGTATAAGTGTATGAAAAATAATTCGAGGGAAGAGATGGCGAACAAGAAAAAGACCAGTGCCTAATGTACCCGCAATCTATTTGTATCGTCATTTGATGCCGCACAAGATTTGGAAGTGTTTTGTTCAACGTACGGCAATCCTGTTCTAACCATTCAGGGTCTGTACAGCGGCCGCATGTGGAGAGTGTGTAGACGTACATCTGAATGTGACGCTGCTTTAGCTGCCGTTGGACTTTGTCGAGATCTGCAACATGGAAGTGATGCTGTTTTGCAGCTTCCGGATTCAGAGTATCTTGACCGAGAGCCACGAACGGATTAGTCGCAGTCCTGTCGTCGAGCTTTTCCAGGTCATAAGGGGGTGGTTGAGATTTTTCGTGAGTAGACATCGATTGGTATCCCGCGAAATGAGTAAAGGGATAGAGGGAGAGGTCGCGGAAACCGATTCGGAAGTCTTTATCTCGTTGGCGACATCGACCACAATTGCAAAAGGATATCTTGTCAACGCCTGATGGGAAGCCGAGTAGCCCATTGAGTTCGCTGGCACTAGATCTGCGAAAGTTCCATAAGTATGTTTAAGTCCATGATGGCCCTGTCCTGCTACTGCATGGCCAAAAAGGCTAATAGATGGCGCATACTCCGACAATACCAGAGCCAAACCGCTTCATAATGTCGCAATAGAAAGCAAATCTTGTTGCAAGCATTCTCATTGCTGCAGCATGAGGAATTTTCGGAGAATGCCGTTTTCATCACACTGGGAAGTTCCCTTGTTCGGAACATTCGACATTCACAACCACGCACTTGCTTCACGGTTGTTGACGCCGTTGGGACTGCTTGAATCACCATACTAAAAGTCGACAGTTATGTGTCGTGTTCTCAACTCTCAAAACCTTATCGATGGTCCCAATTTGCATTGGCAACTGCGTTTGAAAATCCGTCGGATAACAATTAGATAACAACAGAATCCATTCGCCACTGGTTGCGCTTACTATGTAGTTGGTTCGGTTGCCGGATAAGCGCTTAGTACATAGTACATACCAGTGATTCAGACCTCGTGTGACCTCGAAGTCCCTACTTTACTCGCACCGTATGGTACCGCGGTTTCTTACGTACCCAAAATTAAAGCCCTCTTAGGACCCTGTTCAACGATTAGCTCGTTCCGAAGTTCTCCGACAAGTCTTTCGAATTTTTCATTCATAAATTCAAAGTCACGCTTATATCCAACCAACTTGAATGAATTCTGGCAAGATCCCGACCAGCTGCTCTCCTGAATCTTTGCAAGAGCCTTCCTTGACATAAATAGCACTGGACCCTACACTGTTGACTTGTTGGCAAAACATACTTTGGTACATTAGCCACGAAAAGTATCGCTCCGTATGTAGTATATCATTTGCTCTACAAATATATCTAATGGTACTTCCATCGATACTCAAGTCCATAAGCACGCGATGAAAGTACTGGGAGTGGTGGAGGATGAGCGTTTGAAAGACTGTAGGTGTCATATCCCCATAATTCTCCACGCGTGAGTGCTACGGTCTACATTCCAACCATCATGTTATTAGTTTGACATAGAGTTATCGCAGCCAAGCTATCAGCCTAGTAGATCATTAGACAAGGATGAGGGAGACCATCGTTCCCAAACTCGGTAATTCCGGGACCTGTTTCTTTCTTCAAGGTCCTCGCCACATCAAACACTATAAACCGCACAGAATATTACGTCAAGTGCTGCGTGGATAGAACTCGAGAAACCAATTCGAAGAGATATGCGAGTAATTTGAAGACGCAAATGAACTTATTACTCTCTGGCTCCTGCCGCATTATCTCCCAATTGGAAGCGGGTCACCTCGGGGGTCGTGCGACAGCATTCAAATTCAGGATACAGTGGCCCAGTGTCGCTTTTCTGGCGGGATGATCTCTCATAACAGAAGCTGATAGCAAGTTCTGTATTACCTCGTCTTTTGGGTCCCTCCTTTCTATAGAATTTCATCGCCTGACAGCGCGACGCTTGTCATTATTGGCGCACATCCTAGACCTAAACAGATTTACACATAGAAATGCTTCCATTCTCTTTGAATGAGTACATCTCGTCCCTATAGTACGACTTGATTTCTAACGATGATCGTGCTCGGGAAGGACTCTGAAGGAGCATATCACTGCACTAACTTTAGCGAGTGACTCGGTCGGAACGTCCTCGGCTGACTTCGCATCTACTCATCAGATGATTTTAATCCACTTCGCGAACGTTAGGCTACCATGCGATTACCTCTCTGTAAAACAATCGAATATAATTCTCAAACGTAATAATTGCCTTCGTTCTGTCTGTTCTCTACTTTTTGTTATACAGCGTGGACCCTATAAGTAATCCCTTTCGACTACTTCCCTGAAGTCTGTTCTACTAGCCTATCTAGTATCCGTCCACATACGAGCGCAACCATTTACTATCCTACAGATGTGTAGTAATTGTCACCAGCACCTTGAGAGTCCTGCAGGGACTGCGACCATGAGATATTGTCATGGAGAGTCTCACGACGCATGAACTCGAG
>QLOR01002752.1:0-49976 GCA_003313825.1 Sarcodon aspratus | reverse complement strand
GTGTTTCTCAAATACACTGAGTTTTAACCTCATATCTAGTATTCCAATCGTCGATAACCTTGAAAAGATCAAATCAAGAAAGATGTAGATGAAGATAGCGACGGACCAATCGGGGAGTCGTCGACATCAGGATATTACATTCCCGACTCGGATCCACCACTTGACGACATGATGGCTGACGACGATGAGTAGTGTGTTAGCACAAAATAGTATCATTTTGTTTTTCATTTTTTTAGACATTCTTTACGCATTTGATACCCACGTTTAGTCTCAGTAAATCCATTTAATTCGCTTTTTTTTTCATTTTGACTTCATTTTGGATGCATTTTTCTTGCATTCTGCTGGACATCTTAATTTATGGATCGCATCAGTCGCCGTATTTTTTACCCATTATGAATGCATTTTTTTTCCATTCTGGACAGAAAATTTTTCGAACGCGATTTTCGCGTCCATTATGTTTTTAGGCATAAGTCAGAGAATGGCATTCCATTCTGCCATTCAACGCATTTAAATGTATTATTTGCTCATTTTGCCATTTTTAATGGCAAAAAATAGAAGTGTGGTTTTCCTGATGTACCTGGACTTCTGCTACTTGATCAGACGGGACGTCATAACCGATGAGACTTTGGAAGAGATCAATGAAGCTCTTGGACGCTTCCACCATCATCGCCGCATCTTCCAAGAGACCGGAGTTCGTCTTATAACTCCCGAGGGGTTCTCACTACCACGGCAACATTCGATGATTCACTACCGTGAACATATACAGAATTTCGGTGCTCCAAATGGTCTCTGCTCGTCGATTACAGAGTCGAAGCACATTGTTGCTGTGAAGAAACCATGGCGACGTTCCAGCCGTTATGAAGCCATCAAACAGATAATGACTACAAATGACAGGCTGGACAAATTGGCATCCGCTCGTATAGATTTTCGAGAGCGAGGGATGCTTTTTGGTTCATGTCTGGCAGCAGCACTCAGAGGGGCTGGAGCCACCACAGGAGTTGATGGAGATAGTGACAATGATAGTGATGGGAACGACGACGACGGTGACGACGACGACGATTGCAACGACAACAACAACAACGATGGCAACAATGATGGCGACGAGGATTTGGACGATAGAACCAATCAAAACAACGAGTGTGGTCCAGTCGAGGGCCCAACACTCTACAGTGAAGTTGTTCTTGGTCGAAAAAAAGGTGTTCAAGTTTCAGTTCTTTACTCGTCTCAAACTTAAAGCTCATACTCATCTTGATCTAGCTCGTGGTTACCCAATATATGAATTTATCAGCCTCGGTCGACATATCAAGCAGGGGAACCTGGCCGACTTGGTTCGACAATTCCTTTATTTCCAGCTTAATCCAGATGATCCAAATCCTGAAGTGTCGCTTGAGCGTTGTCCAGAGCTCTGGGATGCACACTGCATCGCTGTTTTTCATCTGGCTAGAGCAACATTCTGTGCGCCTAGCAATCTGTCAGGCGTTGGTGGAATGTATCAGGAATTGATCCGCTCTACTCCCATCTGGAGGAAAGGCGAACATGTGGCCGCTCGGCGTGACTGTGTTTATGTTGAGAAAGGTGGATGCGATACAGACGACGGTATGCGCAGTTTGCTTATTGCCTGGGTATTGCTATTTTTCTCATTCGAATTCAACGATATTACTTATCCATGTGCGTTGGTGCACTGGTTTACGACTTTTGGTGATGCCCCAGACCCTGATACTGGGATGTGGATAGTCGAGCCAGAATACGACGAAAACACCGATCTTCGTTCTGTCTCTGTAATTCATCTCGACTCTATTGTCCGTGCCGCCCATCTTCTTCCGATTTTCGATGGTGATGCACCTGTTGACCGCACTTGGCTCTATACAATGACACTGGACCTTTTCCGAGGTCTTTATGTTAATAAATATATAGATCATCATGCTTTCGAGTTGGCGTACTAATTACATTTTTGTTTCATTTTATGTCGCATTTTTTATTCATTTTATGCCCATTTTATGCCCATTTTATACCCATTTTATTCTAGATTCTATCATTTTTGATCAGAATAGCGTAATGAAAATTAAATGACTCGAAAATGGCGTAAATTGCATAGAATGCAGAAAATACACGTACCCTTTTCCTGATGTATGTTGTTTTTCCATAGATACCGTATCCTGTATGCATTCTACTAGGATTCCGGCTTTACAAGGGGCCAAATTCTTCCCAGAGTGACAATTCTATTATACGCCTGGACTCAGATCATGTCACGCCCACTTGCAATTCGTCCAAATGCAATTTACACAACGTAGAAAACAGGGGGGGAAGACGAGCAAAAATTCTGTAAAGGAGGCTTACACCTGTCAAAACGGTGCTGTGTCCGAAAAATTCACCACATAAACTCTTCCACTCGTATCCCCCACGACAACCTTCTTGCCATAGAAGTCTGCTGCTGAACTGGTTCGATCTGGTGGCAACCAAAATACACATCTGTTATTCTGATCCAAAATCCACTCTTTGTCCAAGTAGTAGCATCGACGATGTCCAGATGTGTCCTCATGAGGCCGTTCTTCTAGTAGGGGAACAAAAACCATCGGTAGCGAGGTAAATCGCTCAAGAATGTCTTGATATTTCCGCTTCCTTGGTCGGGGGATAGAATCCATCGGGAGAGAGGTAAATTCGTTGTCAGAAGATAAACGATGATTTATCGTAGGAGCGGAAGAGATGCGCCAGCTCCGTGTTCCGGCATTAGATTCCACGCAGATGTTAGTCTCGTCGACAGCAAACGCAGCCCGCAAATGGCCGCGAAATCCCAGACGCAAATAAGCGAGACACATTCCTGTTGTAAAATCCCAAAGTGTGATCTCGTCCTTGGATAGAGAAACCAATCGACTGCCGTCTGACGAAGGTGTGACGTAGCGCGCATCGTGATCCACCTTTTGTGCTCCAACCAGACTATGAGTACGAAGGTTCCACATCCATACAATCGAGCAACGACGATTAGATATTCTCTGGTAGAATAAACATGCGACGAACTCGAGATTGGGCGAAAATGAGGTCGACCTGATCACGTCATGAAGTGGTGTATCGCTGTAACAATGGAATGTGGCTGAGCAAACACCGGTAGTCGACTCCCAGATTTTGATTGTCTGGCCAGATCCCGATGCTACCAGTTGCCCGTGTGACGCAAAAGAAACGACCGTCACTTTGTTGGAGTGAGGAACAGGTGCTTCGTGACCTGGGGATCTATATGTGTCTTTCCATATCTTCACAAAGAAGCCGGACGATGCAGTAACGCAACTCCCATCCGGTGAGAATGCGGCGCACCTTCCATCATACCTGATTGTCAATACGTGCGTTTTACTGACCAAATCCCATATGAATCCAGAAAATCGTGTTGTGTACATGACCTTATCTCCATGAGGGGTGAATCTAATCGAGAGTACCTCGTCCGAGGTTGATATTGTCTGAATAACGTCGCAAGACCCAGAGTTGTATATTTTCACTGCTCCGTCGAGGGATCCGGAGGCGAATAAATCGGCATTTGGGGAGAATGCCAGACATGTCGCCCAGTGGCTGTGTTCGCGAAGAATCTTTGAACATGCTCGCTTTTGTACGTCCCATAGTCTAACCGTAGTATCGTCTGATGCTGAGATGACTTGGTTCCCAGTCGCTGACCAGCAAACAGCTAAAATCTGGTCAGAATGACCCTTCAAGACACATTCGCAGCAGCCTGAGGATATGTTCCAAATTCGAGTGGTTTTGTCCTTGCTGCCAGACACAATCATAGTGCCACAGGGAGAGAACTCGAGTGACATGACTGTTTCTGCGTGGCCAGTAAGGGTCCGAAGGAGGTTGCTTGTGTGCAGCTCAAATAACACGATCGTCCCCTCTTCGAGTCCACATGCCAGGAGGGCATCGTCAGGCGAGAATGCACCAGAGGTTGCGGTCGAACGCGTATCAAGCGTGGTCAAACGCACTCCTGTCACGGCATCGCAAATCCCGACGTGTGCAGCGACGCTAATTGCCATACAAGTACCATCATGGGAATATAGTATGACCTCTACTCTGTCATCCACTGTTCTGCCACCCACTGGAATTGTCCTGATACAACCGTCCCAAGAAAGATCAACTGGATTCACTTTTGCTTCGGCCGTAAGTTGATCCGAATATAGTGCACGAATAAGCGATGATATGGGTGACCATGCTAATGCCGAGTGGTATATGTGGGGTGCAGAGGCTTCCATGACATCGAAGAATTGCAGAACAAATCTCTCGCAATCATCAATTAGGTTTAATAGATTGGCGTCGACATCTCTGATCTAAAATTAGAGAATCATTTACTGAAAATTTTTAACCATGCGAAAGGAGACTCACATGGGTGAGCCAGGATCTCACATCACGAAGAGAATAAATAGCAACACCAAGATTGCCTTCGATGCTCAACACCTCGAGCCACGACAGCAAGTGGTGCTCGAAGAAGTGCATGACTGACTCCACAATACTACCGATGTCGGCGTCAGTTCCACGACTCGAAGAGAGGTGCTTAGCCCACGATCTACATGCATACGCCAGTGCAGGTCCAACATGTTCCGCCTGACGTTTTGGAAGATCCTTGATATCGCTGTTCATGGCATATCTGGGCAAGCGGCAGATGTTCTTCACCAATGACCTATTTATCAACTCCAGACAGCGAGTACCAAGCTCTAAATGGTGAGCAGTAGCGTTGATGTAGTATATCGCGTTAGAACATCGTCGTAGATCGGTGAGGAAGTCAGCCAGGGATTTGTGACAAATCCGGATTGACTCTGAGTCGGACTCTGGGACTACAAGGACAGAATGTAGCAGCGAAAGGATCATCCATATGGCTTCTGAGGACATTTCCAATATACTTGCTAGAGCTAGACTCGCTCGCGACAGGGGGCTAAAGGCGAGAACAATAGACCCGACCACAAGGCGCAAGTCGTTGAAGAAATTTGAGACATCTTTGACCTTCTCGAAACTCGCCGAAAAAAATTGGTGATATATGACGTCGACCCCGGACTGGCCCTCGTGAATGGTGCTATTCGGCGTCGCTACAATCATCTTCAGGCGATCCTGAGGCAAGGCATAGGGATAATCGACGAAGTCGGTAATGATGGAAGCAATGAGGAAAAGACCAGAGCTCTTCCTGCAAATCGTAGCGATCTCTTTCTGTGAGGGCCACGGACCACTGATGCAGTGGCGCTTTCTCGTGGCAATTTCCCCCAGCCGAGTATTGACATACAATTCGATGTCCTGATCCACGGATGTTGGTTCAACGTCATGAAGCGGCAGCTCCTTGGTTCGTAATGATGGGATCTCGAAACCAGATCGAATACGATCTTCTGGTCTGCTAGTAATGATGAATGGAATCTCGTCCACATATCGAGCTAATGCTGAAAGGATTGCTGAAACAGGCTCCCTGTCCTCGCATTCGTCCAGAGCGTCTACTACGATCGTGATAGATAATCTAATTGATTTGAGCGGTCGAACTAGGAACCTCTCGAGCTGAACGGCTAATGATTCATGCTCTATATCGGGGCTGGAGCGGATGATCTTCACAAGGGCGGTTTTGAATGATGTGTATTGATAAGCAAGGTTGTATGCCAGAGTTGGAAATATGAGGCGAATATTGTGCCTCTCGGGAGAGTCACGAGAACAGAAGAAACTAGCTCCAAGTCGACCTTTTGCAGCGGATCGTTCTGCAATCGTTTGTGCAATCGCCGATTTCCCGCTTCCTGCGGTGCCCTTTAACCAGTAAACTGAATTTGAAGTGTCGTCCACCTCCCATGCTTCAATTTCCTGTAGCACTTTTTCCCGCGTCCCCACCATACATGGTTTATGATGACCGGAGCAATATCCTGCACCAGGGACATGTGGTAATTGGTTGAGATACACTTTGAAAGACAATCAGATCTGAAAATAAAACGAAATAATTTAAATATACCTGTTTCCTGTTCATGCACAAAAGGCGTTCAACAAACGTCAAATTTATCTAGCAAATTGTCAACATACCTCTGTCTCCGCACTTATAACGTTGTGCTGAAAATTATATTGGTTGGCTCCGACATGATTGAAAACCCCATGAGCAGCGTTAACGTTCGAGGCACCCTGAAAAAATCCTGGATATGAGGTGGGTGCCGCAGGGGGCTGTGAAACATGCACAGCAAAGTCAGATGAACTTTCCATGTTCAACAGCGGTCGACTCGATTGTCGGATAAGAGCGCCAAGTGGTAAACGATGATTTGATCTGGCCTTTGATGAGCACGGAGAGAACCAATATGCTACGAGAGGAGTCGCTAGAATGTCGAGACGTTTCCGGGAAGATAAGCACTCGACCTATCCTGCACGCCATGCAGGCTGCGCGAAGGCTTCGCAATTCACTCGGATTGTTCCAGCACACTAACTTGAATGGCGGAGGCCGCCAGAGATTTGAGATAATCCACCTGCATCATATTAGCCATCTGAGTATCGCGGAAATCGTGCCAGAGGGCTCGCTGAGCTGTATACAGTATACGGCCATCTTTTGTGGCTTGATGCTTTCGAGTCGGAGTGTGGCTTCTGCTGTGAACTGACTCGGCGGCGTCGGCATGCCTCAAGAACGGCGCTCATTCTGGTGCGTAGCCGTAAATAAAGCCCAGTGCTCGATGCTGGTCACTGTTCACTCGATTTTTCAAGATTCAAGTGTGTTAAAACCAGAATCGCGTTCTAGGTATATTTCCACCTGCTGTTGTTGCTGTTCTTCACTGCACAAACAGCGAGAAACTTCGTCTCCTGGCGTCCCAAAACTATCCATGCTCGTCGACAACATGCTTCTATTCTTCACTTGTCGGTCGCTCCCTCTCTGCCTCAGGTACTGGATCTTATTCTGCATAAAATTCTACTCGTTATTCCGAAATCACTAGTAACAGCAAATTTGTCTTCTCGGGACTCTATCTGCTTGGAATCCGGTCTGACAACGTCCACGTCACGCGCAGTGACCTATAACCTGTCGCTTCAACACAGTTTTGAACCCAAACAATGATTCCTTATGGAGAACCAAGCAAGCAAATAACAACGATGACGACACCCATCCAGGCCTCGTCGATCTCACTTTTTTATTCATCGGCCCCTTACACCTTCACATTCTCACATTCTCATAACTGCAGCAATTCCCAGCATCCGAGACCTTGTCCGTCAACAGCCGTTCATTGTATCAATAAAATGACATCATCTGTCGAGTAACCCCCCTCGTTTTTTTGAACATATTAAGCTTCGTGCGGTCCGATGTCACTCAGACCGCGAAGGTACGCGAATCCTATGTGGTCTGGAACATTTGGTGAGCTGTCCTGAACAATTATCTCCTTTTGGAAGCACGCCCCAGAAAGATGGGAACGTCCAGCTCTACTGCATCCACTAGACCGGAAGGTGCGGGATTCGTCACGTCAAAGAAGGTTCCATCAAGACGATCTCATTCTATTATACGGTCCGCATCCATTGCATTGATACGCAAGGGACATGCTGTACAGCAACAATCGCCTCGCCGAGTGTCATCCGTTCTTATGGTCCTTCCCTTGATGGATATCCACAAAATTGAAACCCACGCGGCGGCATCAATAATGTCGTTGATTGGCAGGAACCTGTGTAGCTTGGGAAGTGAACAAATTGGTTTGTTCATTGTGCTTGTGGGGTGTGCATGTCTGCGTGAATCATGATGGTTGGGAAAATGAATGATACAGGCACAGTCGTCCCAAACACTCAGGAGCAGGATTACACACACAATCCATTATATTGAGCATGCTATATACCGGATACAACTGGTTAACTGAGAGAATAATATAATGCACGCACTTTGTGACCCTAGGTAACCCTCTAAATGGATTACAATTACATACGTTCCGAGCGCCTCTCCCTCGCACTATTACTCAACATCACAGTGACAACCTCTCCATATTCCGAATATCAATAATGGCGCCAACGCGAGAGTCGCCTACATAGCAGCACTGCCAGTAAGACAAATGGCCCTAGAATTTTCATCGGCCCTGAAGTTCCGGTTATCCGCTATTAAGTATACAAAAGGGAAGGCGGTGTACCATGGTGACGTCGAGCACGTTGTTCTCAAACTGGATCCCATCCGAATCACGGTCTCTAAGCAAAATCACTGCCGCCCATCTTGCGCAAATATGACCAGGTACTCCATTCGTGAATACCTCCGGGCATGTACTGTAACCGTTATCATTGATAGGCAGAAATAAACTCTTCGCTTCAATAGGTACCGATTGCAAGGTCGCACTGGTCTTCTGCGGCAAATCCCATCCGAACCGCCGGATAGCACTAGAAAATCAATTCAACACCTTTCAAAATCTATCAGGGGAATGATCCCCCATGTCAGTCTTACGCTGCCGTTTCAGCGACCTCCCGTTGAGTCGTGATCTCCAGGAAACTTTTTGACATTGCTACAACCTTAAAGGAGGGAATACATAAATTTCTGAGTAAGTGGTATAATATTTTCGATCATGAACTAAATGGCGAACCTACCAAGTACACGATATCCTACATATCAATACATCGAGTCGCCCAAATATTCGCACAAATACACAGTATTTGTTGCAGAAAGCATCTAGCGGGCGAAAGTCAATTCTCTGGGAAAAAACCAAGTAATCCATCATCATGGTCATCTCTATCACCGCCTCCCTCCATCTCCGCTTGCCAATTCCGCAGTCGGATTTTCATCAACTCGTCTAAGAATAACGTAGCACTTTGTTCTCCTCTCTTCAAAAATCCTCGAATAAATCGCAGCCACTCCTTCATCAACTTGAATTTTTCCTCGCCTTTCATGGTGAAGGCAGGACCAAAAGGAGGTAAACCTTTTTGGTAGGCGATTAACGATACTTGAGCGACCCAATAGAATGGCAATGCATTCGACATGAATGGGAGGTTGTCCGTGCTTTGCGCTGCGTCGGGACAAATTAACCAACTCTGGAGCCAGTTATGAAGGGCATATTGCAATTCCACAATGACACCTCTAATTTCATTATCGGTGGTTGCGTCAGCCGACGTTCGGTCTCCTGGCTCTGCGCGGTCTAGTGTGACTCCGTGAGGGTTCCTAACACCCAGATGATTTACCTGAGTCGTAATAGCATGTATGACCACAAAGTGAGCAAGAGGGCTCAGGACGCGTGGCTTTACGATTGGACTTGGTGATTTGAATTGAGCGAAAAGTTCCTGTAGCCGGACTCCTTTGATCCTATCCACTGTGCTGGTTCCGCGAGCTAAGGTATCATCGCTAAGAGCCATGAGCCACTCGTGTGCAGTGCTTGCTTTCCACAAAGACGTTTCGCATGGAAGGGGCACGTTGAATTCCGACGGATGAAGCGACGGTGGAAGCGCAAAAAAGATGCAATGACAGCAATCATGCAAAAACGACAAAGAAAGCGCACTTCAACATGTCACATCAAGTACGGAACGCAATGTGAGCAGATCATGTGTTTCGTACCGTTTTGCCACTTCTACATTCGCCCACTCTTTCCAAGCAAGCTCAAGTTGGTCTGGAGATAAAAGTGCGAGATTTGGAGGGTTCCATGCACCGACTTTCATCATGAGTCCACTCTTTCTTATCATCTGAACACGCAGATAAGAATAGCACTCGAGATTTGAGAAATAATATAATTTACCATAATAAGCATTCCATGGTATATGGTCGATGAAGCACGTTGCTCTCGATTCTGATGGAATAGACCGATATTTTGCAGAAGAACAACTGCCAAGATCAAATACACATGGTCGTTGGGATCACAAGGCCTCCGGGTCTGCCAGCAATCAGCCACAAGCACGAAGAAGAGAGAGGTAAATTTGCTAACAAATTCTCCGATCAGCGTGTCCCTCGCTGAAGCGAGAGTCGAAGTGATGAAATTATTTGCAGAACGGGTTTTAACATACAAAGCACCACAGGCTTGCATGGCACTTATCAAGATAGGTGGTTTGCGATCCATAGTCCATGTGGGGGCGTGAATGAGCGGCATCTGTGTCAAGAACGCAGAGAAAAACAGAAACACTATTTTTATCGAGCTTGTGAGTGTCGTCGTCGATGGCTAGACCGGCGAAACGCTTACGATAGTATTGTAATTCGGTCTCAGAAGGTGTAGATAAGGCGATGTCTTCTTGCATCGGAGGCGTGGAAGGGTGGCTTATAGAGGCCGTGGGATAGACATTAGTATACATAGGGAAGTCGGGTAATGGTTCAGCAATTGTCGACGCCAGGAATGGCTGCAGATCGATGTTCGTAACGAAATAAGGAAACCCGTCTTGAGAGTCGTATGGATCCACTTCCGATTTACCAGGAACGCCTGTATGGTCGCTCGACACCAACATCTGATTTTGCGCCGAACTTTGGTCGAGGACGTTCCGAGCAGATGCGAAGATATTGCTGAGAAAGGTGTCAAAGACATGGTTGCTCAAGGGCGCAGGGGCCACAGGAGAGCCCTCTTTCGAGCTCAAAATATCCAAGGTGGGATCATTGAGTTGTGAAGGGGAAGAGATTGGAGTCCCATCGCTACTGGATCCGGCGACATGCGGAGTGAATGCGGCATCAAAGCTGGAATCGTGGAGTGAAAGGTTGGGAAACCCATTGACAAGCGTCTCCGGAATGGCATATCTCATTTTTCCATCAGACGCATCTGTTTCCCCTGGGGACGCACCCGGCGAACTATCGTTCGTATTTGCAGACGGTGAGCGGTCCGTGACATAAACACACTCACGGCCTCGAGCTTTGCATCTAGTGCACGGGCGGCCGGTGTCACACTTCTGCTTGGACTCGGCACAAGCGAGGCAGGACTTTCTCCTGGATCTAACTCCGGATCTGTTTACACATACTAAGACGTCAGTGATGGGAATCGGTTAAAGGAGCGGTTCAACCGTACGAATCACAGCTGCGCTGATGCCTTGTCAAAAGATCCTTTCTCGTAAACTGTGCGTGACATCTCTGTAACGGATTTCAACACAAATCGCGAAGGCAAAGACAGAGGAGTTGCTCACATCGCATTCGTGATATTTCTGGTTCGAATCTAGAGATTAAAAGACAATTCAGCGTGCGAACGATTTAGAAGACCAAGGGAAATAATTACGGGTGCGCAGGTGACGATTGAGATGAGTGCTCCTAAAGATAGTCCGTCAAGCGTTAGCCTAGCGATATAGCGAGAATGAAGAGCTAACCTAGTGAATTTGGCAGGACAGTGAGGACAGAGCTTGTTCTGGGGGAGGGTTGGGATGTTGCCCTTATGAAGCCTCTTCTTGGAGGCGGTCCCATCCTTGTTTCTATTGAAGGTTTCGTCATAAATAGGGATGCAGGACGGCCCAGGTTCCATTGCGAAGATAAGGATACAAGACGCGAAGGAGCGGGCACGTCAGACGGATCGGAGGAGGAGAGGAGAACTAGAGAGGTAGATGGTGGTAGGGGACTGGCAGGGATTGCATGACAGTCGAATTAAAGTAAGCCTGGGAGAGATCATCAATCCGTCATATGGCAGTGATCAATGCAATATGTAATCGTCCTATCGAGTTATCATTTTCCCACCTGCTGTGGAAATTAAGTTACACGCGCAAATCCTTCACTGCAAATGACTGAATGTATTGATAACGAACAAAGAAGTCCGTTTATCACGCACATGGGTCAACCACACCAAACATACAAATTGCATATGTAAACTACAATGGACAAGGGTGTATAAAAAACAGCCGGTGATGGAAGCAAATATAAAAAAACGATGTGCACTATGCCCAATGGTTACAATGTCAGCTACAAACAAATAATAAAAAACTGCATCACAAACGCGATTCTGCTATGCTCGATACACAAGAAACGTTCGTCAATACCCGTAATAATGTCAATGACTCCCTCTGCCCTTCAGCGAATGCACAAGCGATCGAAACCCGCTGAATCTCGACGTACCACCCGTACTTCGCGTGCTACTTGCGCTTGGATTCTGTACTGCTTCGGATGCTGAGAACCCCATCTTGGCAAGTTTGTTAGTGCGAGACATTTGCCGTGAATGCTCGCGTTGCGCTTTTTTAGATAAAGTGTTGCTGAACGTTGGCTGCAGAGGCACAGTAGAAACCCGTGATAATGGCACACCCTGGACTGTCTGGAACGAATCAAACATTTCCGAGGGCGGGTCTGGTGTATGTGCCCGAGAAGGATATTCCGCAGTGCTACCCGAATACAAGGGAGATTGAAGATCTGTCAAGCCAGACGGAGAGCCTTCGGGGCTATGAATAGGTGTGGGCGAGATCTCGACAATTTCAACCGACCCGGCTGCCGAAGTAAGCTCGCGTTTGCGATTCGGCGAGTCAACATCTACACGGACTCTGAGAGGTGATTCAGACGAGTCACGCTCGGCCTCAAAATGAGGGAATCGTCCATCTGAATTGACCAGGTGAGATTAAATCAGTGATATATAAAATGCAAGAATATATCGTTTAATCTTACCAGCGGTTCCATGACCCAATGCGGTACTGCCAGCTGTATGAGGTCTTCGCACCTTCCGAGAACTTCGGCTTCTATTGGCACGCTTCTCCTCTAAACTGAATTTCCTGTCCAAGCCTCTACCATCTTTTTCTTGCTTGATGCTCTGATACTGGCTTCCCGGGACTGCGTTCGACAACGACATATGGTTAGATTCAGAACCAACCGCTGCATTCGGCCGCCGAGCAGCTCTCTCTGCTTCTTCCCGCTTCAATCTTCTCTCCAGCGCAAGACTTTCCCCATATGCAGCCAACTTGGCGCTAAGGGGAGACCTACCGCTCCCAATTCCGCCAGAACTCGGAAAGGATACATCATCATCCATTTCCAAGATGCTCTTCTGAGCACGCCGAACCAGAGCCTCAGCTTGAGCATGGGAAGAAATAGAACTAATATCAATATCATCAGGCACATTATATCGCTTCCTAGAAAATGATGATAAATCCACGGAGTCCACCGTTGTAAACGAATTGTCTTGACTGGGCTTCGTGTCACCAAAAGCATCCACAGAATCATATGACACATCCTGGAAGACGGGTGAGAGCGATGGCGTACGAGCGGTTGGCAATGACGAGGTATGCAAAGCGGGTGTCATGACATTGACACTGGCGCTCCCACTTGTGGTACCACTGGAGCTTAATTGCGGATCGTCAACGCTGCCATTCGTATAGGTGCTGCTGACCGAATTCCCACGCAATCTTGTTTCTGCACTTTCTATGTCGAGTGGAGCTACCTTCGGTTCAGGATCCATAGGTGGTGGCCTGTTAATGCTGAACGGGAAGTCCTTGACCAAAGTAGTGCGCGATTCATCTGGAAATAGAGAATTCGATGAATCAAACCCGTCTCCGAGCTCTCTGTGTTCTAGTTTCAACTCATCCAGACGGGTCATTCGGCCATAGTGTCGACTGCTGCTTTCAAGGGCATCACCATCGTCAATATCTACATCACAAAATGTCGTGATTGTAGGAGGAGCAGAATCAGGTGGCTCTCGCTCCGGCGTCGACGCGACTATGGAGGTCGCACTGCCTGGGTAATCGTCGCTTCTTAATGAGTTGACGCTGTTGCTTCCTTTCAGGCCAAAGAACCTTTCCATTCTGCGAGGACTGGACGTTCTTCTCAGATATGAGGTCGATGAATTGGTGGATGAAGAATCAAATCTGAGAGGCCTGGGAGATGGACATTGACCCGACGATGAGGATCGGTTATGTCTTAGAATTCCCGGACGTGTAGTTGGACTTTCTGTGGAAGGTGGTGAATCAAGACTAAATTCATTGATGTCAGAATCGGGGGATAATGTCATGTTTCCTGCGGAAAACTTGTGATGAAGCTCTCTCGCTGATATCGTATGTGGGCGAGCATCAAGGTCACTGTCACTCATGAGCCTTGATCGGAACTTCTGAGGTGAGAAATTTGTCGAAGACGATTCGTGAGACGGTATGGGTAAACGCCGGTTAGTCGGAGGGGAGGATGACACCGAATGTTGCAATTGTGGGGATGACTCCGTACCGCCCGAGGAAGGACCTTCTCCACTGTATTTTCTCAGAATATTCCTCAGTGAATACTTGGAGCCAGTCCTTCCCGCACCCAGACTCTTCATAGCTTCAGCATCCGTCCCTGCAGAGCTGGGTCTGCGAGAACTGTAATCTGATTTAGGAGCAGTCTGGGAAAGGCTGTGAAATATATGTGGCAATGACGGTCGGCGTGGGGGGAATTCTTCTTCAAATTCGGGTGGCGAGTCAGTAGGAAAACCACATTCACGTTGGTAAGTTGTCTGAGAAGGTGAAGGAGGGCCGGATGGGGAAGTAGTTGGTGTCAGATGAAGTGGTGCAAGAACAGATGTAGAAGGCATTCTGAAAAGATTGAGGGCATGGTCAATAGAGCGCTTCACTACAAGATGTTTCCTTGTTGGTTCCTTGGATTCGTTACAAGATCTCCGTCGCTCCTCAGACGCAGAATGGTCATCGACTGGAGGATTGTGCGTATATTCCGCCCTGTTCTTAAGGTCTTGATCCTTGAAGTCAATCCATTGTCTGATCATGTCGGCACACGAATTGTGTCCCATTTCCCGAGCTAGAGCTTCGGGGGTAATTCCGTGCTTATCTGGACGGTCGGGATGTGCACCGTGCTGCAGGAGAGTACGGACGACATTGGTATGCCCATTCGCGCACGCGAAATGGAGAGGGGTGGAACCAGAGTTACCAACGATGGGTGCAGAGGTATCTCTGTTTTTGTCACTGGTATATCGTAAAGGAAGTCTGAAAGAAAAGATGCAGGTTATCTGGAGTCACGTGTCGGCTGTCGGCTAGAACAAAAAGAAACGAACCTTGTCGCATTAACATCTGCACCATTCTCAATTAAGAGATTGACTACAAGTTCATCACCACCTGAGCAAGCAGCATGCAACGGAAGGACACCATGAAGGACAGAGTTTATAGGTTGACCATGAGAAAGTGCATAGTTGACAAGACCCAGATCCCCCGTTGCAGCAGCGGCATGAAGCCCGAGGTGAGGAACTGAGTAAAAGAGACAATGATTAGCATTAGAGTAGTATACTGTAAAGAGAGATGCCCACAGTCAGTGGTTACGTTATACTTGACCTCTGCAGCAGCTTGCTTGAACCTGGAGATGCCATGCATGGCAAATGGAAGAGAATGACGAACCAGATACGGATAAGAACGATAAGATGGGTGGAGGAAGAGAGATAAAAGGGGATCGCAGTCAGTAGAACCGGTGCGGTGATTGAAGGTCGGGTGCTACAAGTGTGGAGCCAGTCGAGACCAAAGAGGTCATGCGATAACGCCTGGGGCAGGGAACACGGGGAACGACGAGGAGTAAGAGATCGTAGTTGAAAGACAACAATTACATGAGAACTAAAAAGTCTAGTGGCTCAGTGGTGCTTCAAACTCGTGTGTCGCGTTGACCGGCTGCTTATGTCATCGGCGCTCTTGATCCTCCCGTCATCTCCGAATTTCACCATCTCTTCCCTCTTCTCGTCATCCCGAGCAGGCCTGACCATTGAGCGTACTGCCTTCAGCTGCTCCCTTTCGTTCCTCGAGGCTTCCGTGCTTCTGTCTTCCTCATCTGAAGAAAGTCAGGAAAACAATAAACGTTCTCGGATAAATCAAATCAAACGATCCTGCCAAGCTTGTTCCAGATACAGCATTTGTCTGTTGGTTTGTTGGAATCCTGACACCAACTCTTGTTCAACACAACAACAACCTCCTGCCATCTCTTGATTTTCAAATGTGCATGCAGTGGCCCTCTCACTGCCCTATTTTGTGATGGATCATGCGTCTGGGTTCCCGTTGCCATCGCCACTTTCGGTATTGATCATTACGATCAGGAATCAGTGAGCTGGCAGGGCACTTGCCATTCAGTACAGTAGATTTTACATCAGTGTTGAATATCGTTTGGCTGACCAGCGTCAGGCTTTGGCCGAGAAACGCGTGATGTAACCTGCGGAATAAATCCATAAACTACCGAGCGAGATACTGGCCATACCAGACATTCCGCTGAACCCTTATTCACGGGCATGACCCATTGACCGTCGTCAGTCTGTCAATCCGGCCAACCCCTGAATCGATCCGACACCTCAATAACAATGATGGCGAAACCGTCATCTCCCCCAAATACCATGGATGATCCCCTGACCTTGGCCATTTCACCTGCCCCCGATGAATCGCTGGAGCAACGATTGTTGCGTGAGCAGGAGGAAGCTCAAGCTCGCAGGGTGAGCGAAGAGATAGACGAGCAAATCAAACAAGACAGGATATCGTTTAAGAAATGGCAGAAAGCGGTCAAGGTCCTATTACTTGGTCAGAGCGAAAGTGGTGAGCGCTTTCGACATATCAGCTCTATATCCGCTGGATTCACTTGTCCCCCAGGCAAATCAACAACAATCAAAAGTGTGTGGCTTTTGGGGCAAATTTCACATACGAGGTTGACTCGTCTTTATTAGACTTTCAAATGAAGTATGCCTACAACTCCTGGGTTAACGAAAGAAACTCTTGGAAGATGGTCATGTGAATCACATCCTCTTTATTACGTCCTGACCAACTAACAACGGTTCTTCAAGCCATCTAAACCTTGTCAAATCTGTTACAATCATTCTGGATTCCTTGGAAAAAGAAATGATTGCGTCTGGTTCAAGGCCACATTCAAGGAGACGGTCTTCAACAAGCCAAATAGACTATGATCCAGATACTCCAAACACTGACGGAGAAGATTCATCCCAGTTTGAGTTTTCTGAGAAACACAGAACGCTTAGACTTCGCCTCCAGCCCATGTTTCGAATTAGAAACGACTTTGAACGGCGTCTTGGATCTGCATCACTCGAAGAGTTTGATTCCCCCTTGCAATCTGTGGCCACTCCCCTTTTCAATCAACACGCGACCCTCGAACCAACCCCTCGCCGTCCTACCGAGTTCTTCATCACTTCACAAAAGGGCTGGAAGAGTGCTCTGGATAGGGCGCTACCATTTATGAGTGGCACAAAGAAGAACGCTCCAGATGATACTATGGAGATCATCGCTGGAATTGGATCTGACATCAAGGAATTATGGGCTGACAATGTAGTCCAAGCGGTTTTGAAGAAACACAAACTTCGCCTTGAACATGCGTCTGGCTTGTACGTGCATTACTATGCTATCGACATTCGTGGTCGCATCTGATCATGTTAGCTTTTTGGACGACGTTGATCGACTTACTTCTCGAGATTACCACCCAACAGACGACGACATTGTCAGAGCACGGTTGAGAACCATGGGTGTTCAGGAATACCATTTCAACCTCAATAATAGTAAGTTGCCAATGAAGCCACTTATTGATCGTTATCCACGACATGTATCCGTAGGTCTTGGACAAGAATGGATTTTGTATGACGTTGGCGGTGCAAGATCTTCGATATGTATTCCTAGGCACCGAAAGATTCTCTCAGCTGATATTCGATTGTTATTTACAGAGCTGCTTGGTACCCGTATTTCGAGGGCATCAACTCGATCATATTTCTGGCACCAATTAATTGTTTCGACCAACGATTAGCTGAGGACCGTAAGGTCAACCGTCTCGAGGACAGTCTAATGCTTTGGAAGACTGTCTGTTCATCTAAACTTCTCGTCGATGTTCAAATGATCTTGTGAGTCAACTTTTACATTGATCACATTCGACCGGCATTGACGATTTTATACTAGATTCCTGAACAAATTTGACTTGTTGGATGAGAAGTTGAAGTCCGGAGTCAAGTTCAAGGAATATGTGTTGAATTATGACGATGGGTCGAATGATGTGAAAAGTGTGGCAAGATGTCAGTATCGCATCCATTTTTGTTGCGCACAGGCTATCTAAACGATGTTGAACAGATCTCAAAAACCAATTTAAAATATTATTCACCCAAGCTTCTCCAAAGAAAGTATTTTATTGTTTCATGACCACTGTTATTGTAAGTCCTTCTTATACCTTTCGCAAAACTGAATTTCAATTCCAATGATCAATAGGATACGAAGGCGATGTCGGATACCCTTGGCGTCGTGTCCGATGGAATTATCAGAAATGCTTTGAAACAGACAGAGTTCCTTTGAGTTGCAAATCTGTAGCAGTTGGACGTCAGCTATGGCGTATTATATACCAATCTGGTGATGACCAGATCGTGTTTCTGTTCCCTACTATGTATATATGTTTCCGTCCTCCTGATCACATTCGAGAGAACTTGCTTGAGCGCATACTCGATATCGATCCATGATCTCGGAGGCTGACTTCACTGATCGTTACTACCATCATCTCGGGCGTCTTACGGGCGGTCCTGTGTCCAGTACTACGATCAGCCTGGTCTTTGATCATCATCTGTGTATTGGAATACGTAAGTAAATGACCCCATAGATCGTCTAATAACGCAATTATTAATCCTGCGGGAGGCCCATCACCGCTATTCAATAGGTACAACAGGGTACAACTCGAAATAATGTACCCCTGATGAGGTTTGTCGCCCTCATCCGGGGAGAACTCTCGCAGGCGCTTCCTGAGTTGCCACTACCGCCTCATCTGGCCATAGTTTATCCACAAGAGTATCCCTTTGTTCTACCAGCAGTCCACCATACTGAATAAGTACTTCAATTTTCTCAGTGGTGACATGTTTCTCTCACTCACCTCGCTTGAGACGCAGGATCAGTTTGTTATTACTAAAGTTCTCAGATCCCTCATTCCATCGAATCACCCTCCACGAGCGAGGGACGCGCTTCCTCCTATTATAATGGCGGAACGAATGCGATGATCATTTTTAGAATCACGAAGTCCCATAAACGATGCGCATGGACGATCATGAGATCGATGGTGGTGAGGCTCTTAGACTTAGTGCACAGAACGGCCGTCTGGGGGTTCTTGGCAACGACTCTTGTTCCATCGTATTATCAATAAGCATCATCAGTGACCAACCAAGGTGCGTTCACCTCGCTCGACCGTACTACTTCCATCGAATAACAAAAGATCCCCAGACCTCTACGTAGACAGACGCCTTGCAGCTTGGAAAGACATTCCCGAAAACATGTCTTGCCCATCATACCCGGTGACCCTTGATGTGTTGTTTCAGTGCACTCGCAAGCAACTTGGTCCCGGTGATGCCGAAAAACCGCCGATCCACCGGTGTACACTTACTGCGAACAGATTTGAACATACAACCAACACGCCACTCACCTCAAAAGCGTCTTTTTGGTCGATAAAATCTCACACCAAATTATGCTCATCCCGTGAATCTATTGAACGCAACGGCCCTCGAATGCTAACAAGACACCGCAACTTCAAGGATCCGAGACCAAAAGCATGGCAGTATGATAACGAATCCGCTGTGCCTTCGTCAGACCGCAGTCGACCGGTCACTCGATATCCCTGAGTGGATCTTGTGGTGCACAGGGAGAGACTTGTTCGAACGCAGAGTTCTCTACTTACGTTGCAGCTGGCGATACATTCCACGGTATGATGATGGTAGCATGCAACAAATATGTCCGTTTTCAATGAATTTATTATACGTTCCTCGCTCAGTAGTATACCTTCTTCGTGCACAGCGCCCGGATTTTATATCCAAAAACATCCGATCTTAAACTCCGATATCTCATATATATATACACCCTTGATTTGTCTGGTACAGACCCAATATGTGGGGGTGCCATATGTGCTTCTGTGCATCTTCATATCGCTAGCCGACTGATTTCTCCGTTATCCACGATGAACCTCAAGGTACAGGTGTTCCATGAAGTTCTCTAGTGGGATGGTTCTTGTACCTTCTCCCAGGGAATTTTAACAATATGCTCTTGTCACATCGATGCCAAGTACTTGGCCTGGGGATTCTAGCCCAGTATAGGAGGCGTATACATTTCGTGCCACCGGGAAAGCTTATGCAGTGGAGCCGGACTTTTCCTGACATACTGCCTTCTTGACGAGTGGGAGTTTTGTACGTGAGGTGGGTGTTGTTATTCATCTTGATTTCTCCGGATTCTTCTTCAACAATCGCATACACACGACGACTCGTTATCTATGAAAGGTAGGGTCTTATTACCACAACCTATGTATGCAAAATAAATCAAGATCTCAAATAAAATGTATGGAATATCTACTATACAACAGAAATCTATGTGTATAAAAAGCAGACAAAGCATTCACTAGCGACAAATTTGCAGGAGAAAAGGTATGAAGCAAGAAGCGATGATCTCATATGATCGAGTAAAGATGAAATATGCAAAAAATACTGTCCACCATATAGTCAAGTACCCTCTATAATCTGCATCTCTAACCATTTCGCAACCATCGATGCGACTGTGGAACTGTGTTCTGTGCGTAAAACGTGAACCACGCGTTGGCCAACAACTTCATCGCATTCATCAGCCCTATTGAATCCTGCAAGACAATTCTTTCTATATTCAGCTTCTGTCATCCCCAACATCGATGCGACAGATCGCGTTTCATTATCCTGTAAGCCACTGTACACGTAGGTGCGGAGCATGACTGGGAGACCAATTAGAGTCGGCAACTTCTTGGTAACTGTCTCCAACTCCACCTCCAAGTCGATCATGTTTGTCGTAGGGATAAAGAATCCTTTGTGTTGGATCAATTCTAAAAGCCTGACAAGTGCAGCCAAGCCCTCGAAAGCCTCATCTACGGCCTCGCAAGCAAGCATTGTAGCCGCATTTTCTTTCGATGGGCGAGGAAGAAGGCTCAGGAGGTCGTATAAGGCTCGTGCATCTCCCACCTGCGTAGGCCCAGCTGAATTCCCTGGAGGAGTTGAAGGACGAGAAGGAGGTAACTTCATACTAAACCTTGTGGAAGGAGGACTGGTGGGTGGAGTTGTTGTCGTGGGCCCGCGGTTCTTGATCTTCAAAACCACTGTTGTGGACGGTGGCGACGAAGGAGGACTAGGCACAGGCGGTGTACGATGGGAAAGGGCAACGAGACCACGCCATATGAGGCTGATAAGCATGGTAGCCAAGCTGCTTTGAGCAGTTTGTATCGCAGCAATCTTCGTCAAAGCCTTGGCGTAGACAGGTAACGCAGCTTGGAGGAATACGATAGAACGATGATGTGTAGTTGTAACTTTTGGGAGCTTTGTACCCAACCCTGTCCCGACTCTGCTCGAAGAACTCACAATTTCGAGTTGATCAATGACAGGAATAATTTCATCCTGGATTCCAGAAATGAGTGGGTTAACCACGCGGCTCGCGAGGGAAACCAGGCCTTCTCGAGTACCACGTAGTCCGTCTGGACGAGCCTCACTATCCAAGCCCAATCCCAACTCATCAAAAGATTCCAGCACTTCGCCTGCCAGTGTTGCTAAGGCAATAGCATGAATTTGTGTCGGATTGAAATTCGGTGTTTGTGGAGTTAACGAGATGGCGAGAAACGCAGGGGAAGAGACTAATGGTAAGAGATATGCAGAGACGTTGGAAAGCAGACCAGATAGGGGACGATGAAGGCAACGGATGATCGCTCTTTGAAGGTGAGGGTTGTCTCGAGTAGCGTTTATTTCACTGGAACAATTTTCAGATAATGGTAAACACATATGAGGACAAATAAACTCACGATGCGATGAAAGATCCCAGTGTGCGCCCCCTTCCTGAGGGGATCGGTCGTCTACCTCCGAGCTGTTCGTGCACGGCGGCAGGACCTGCTGGCTGAGCAAGAGCCTTCGAAACAGCTTCACCAAGCTTAAGGCTCAAAACTTCAAGGTAGGAGCCATCCTGTACGAGGGGTCGAGATGCAAAAGAAGTAGAAGGAGAAGACGAGGGACGTCTGAAGCTGGTCAATGATAGCTTTGATAACGGACCAGAACGTTCAGAGTCTAGTTTGTGTGTGGAAATGGGTGTTGGAGACGCAGATGAAGCACGACTGGAGGGTTTGAAGAAGGAAGGTGTTTTTATTGCGTACATCATGGTATCTGGGTATGGGAGAAGGGCTTGAAAATGAAAGAAGAGAAGTTGATGATGTGAAATTTGTTGTCTTGTATAAAATCCAAAAACCAGAGTGCGTGAGCTGAATGCAGGTGCTGGACCACCCGACTACCAGATCGAAGGACAATTATCCCATGAGAGATGAGGGCAACACAAGTAGGGATGGTGTGCAAATAAATAGTGCTAAGGAGGCCTGTCTGTGTCAAGGAGGATGAATGGAAGCGGACCGAGGTGGAGTGCGTTGGTCTGGTGTCTGGTCCTGTTGCCGTAACATGAAAAGTGAGCGCTAGTGAGCGATAAAGGTGCCATGAAGAAAAAAACGGGCGTACCAAGGTTGTAAAGCGAATACCATAGATTGTGAGGGGAACTTGCAGGGGAGTTGAACAAAACTATGAAGCGTTAAAAACTACTTTCGCACGGGATTATCCGTGGATTTTTTTTTGTTTTCTGTCAAATATTTACATCAGGCTATGTTAGGCCCGGCAGCTAGCTATAGCCTATAGGCTACACTCCCCAAATTCGCCTCAACAGCAGCTCCATTATCGCGTCTTGTCCCGGTGTCTGTACAACGACGGCCACACTCCCCTCAACCTCGACTCGGGCCGGAATAGCCACGGGCTGGTGACCTGCGCTCAATTTGCTGAGCTCCTCTTGCGCATAAGCGCGATTTTTGCCAGAAGCGGATGCCCCTTCTTTATCTCGACGGTCAACAACTAGCATTCCACGAGTTATTTCTCCTGTCCTGATAAGCGTGAAATCAGGATGAGCAATCATCATCAGACCAAAAGATAGCCAAAATACCGCTCTACTTGGAACACCCGCATCGACGCTTTCCAGCCGAGTTGCAGTGCAGGTCCTTGTCCTCGAACTTCGTGCTCGGCAGGTGGATTCTGGATGGCACACCATACTGCTACCGGGTCGTGCAGCACTAGTGAATCTTTGCCAAATCGGAGCATATGTTCACGTGCCCTCTCTAGAAATGAGCTTGTTAAATGATTTAATGGCGACTTTCCACTCGGATCTGACGGCGACGACCCCGATTCAAAGGAATTATCGACCCTGGCTTTGTACACTGGGAATGGAAACTCGTGTACTTTCGTGATGTCAAGAGGCACAAGCAGGAAACGTTCCAAAGGAATCCCAAGGCTAGGGTCTTTTGGGGTAAGCAATTCAGAGACTGCGTATGGGTCAGCGAAGTAATTAACTGTCAGATAACTTAAGTTTCTTTCAGAATACTGAGGATATTGAAATGATTTACATTCAGAAACTGGGCTTGTGTTCCCAGGTACGTCCAAAGCTCCTCCCATGGAACAAATACGGCCAAGACGGTCTCGCACAGTGGCAGGGTCCTTACGCATCATAAGCGCAAGATCAGTGAGCGGTCCGAGAGCAATGTAAGTCACACTTCTTGCTTCTTCGCCTCTGATTATTTCTAGCGCAACATCCACCCCCGACCTGGTTGAAATTTCTAACTGAGGATGATTCTTGTCATTTTCAATCCCTTCGAAAACGAGATCAGGATGATGTGCTCCTAGCTCTCCGAGGCCATCGCTGTGAAACGTATCAGTAACATCATCAGTTGCAAAGGCTGGTGTATACATACCGTCCATGGAAGTATCGAGCATAGTGTCCTTCACCCTGGATTGGCTTATCAGCACCTTTCGCCAGGATGATTTTGCGAGTAGGTGCAAAGTTCGGAAACCTGGCTCTGTCCTCCGGATACTTCTCGAAGTGGAGGGCAAGAACTCGGTAAAGTCTGAAGATATTTTTCCTGAGGTTAACATTTTGAGTGTTACAATACTGCGTGAGACGCGCGGTGGGCCCACCAGCATGCTTTTACATCGGTATTTCCTAATAATACCAGTTCAAATAAAATATATACAATGAACAGGATCTAGCTCACCGTAAGAAACGATTATCGCGAGAACCTCGATTTCTGGCGAAGCAAGTGCCAACAAACTAAGATAAGGGTAATAAGATGTGCATCGAAACCCAAGCGCTCAGAGACTGCTTACATTGCGATGACATCGTCTACGCCGGGGTCGGTATCGACTGTCCATCATGAGTTTTTATCGGAGGATCGATTGGAGATCACAGTTGAGACTCACTGATCACAGGTATCTTGGGAGGCATGATGGAGATATCACGGAAAGAAGATAAGAAAAGTATTGCTCGATTAACTTCTTGATATCATTATGAAACATTCTATAGGGTACTTCTTGGTATCAAAGGTTGATTTTTTGACCCAAATGCTCGAGGTTTCATGCAATGGAATGAACAAATGCAGTTCAAGGGGAATTGCTCCATTTCAATCCTGAGGTAGAAATGTATGCTAATACATTTCACAGAACGACTGTACAAACGTTGAGACGATTACAACCTATACCACTCTCCCAAGGCTCCATGGTTGTGTAGAACCTGAACTATAAACGTTACGTCTGTTAGTACACAAGTATAAAGCTTAGAGAAGCATGGCAAAAGATCAGGAATCTCGAGTGGAAGGATATAATCATGGAACAAGAAAGTCTCGGAGCAATACAACAATAATCATCCTAAAGAGACTGATGATAGAGAGGACTGTACTCACGTAGATACAGAAATCATAAAGAGAAACGTGAAAACCCTGTGGGAAAGTCACATGCGGAATGTGGTAACGACTGTATAGCACCAAGCCATCGCCCACCACGAAGTTTGGGAGAGGATTCTAAACAATTATCCTGCACAATATGGCCGAGTCTCTACGCTTCTTGGGTTCGTTACCTGGACATGCCGGATGGGTTACCGCTATCGCGACGTCGTCAGAGAACCCTGACATGATTTTGACTGCCTCCCGAGGTATTCACGATTTATGTCGTATTTTCGTTCTGATTACTCAAAGAGTCACATCGATCTATATAGACAAGACCATCATCGTCTGGCAACTGACCCGCGATGACGACCAGTATGGCTACCCCAAACGTATCCTCAGAGGACACAATCACTTCGTTTCCGATGTCGTTATTTCGTCTGACGGTCAATTCGCCCTCTCCTCATCCTGGGACCACACACTTCGTCTGTGGGACTTGAACACGGGCCAAACTACTCGAAAATTTGTTGGACACACTTCTGATGTCTTGTCCGTCAGCTTTAGTGCTGACAACAGGCAAATTGTTTCCGGCAGCCGTGATCGTTCGATCAAACTATGGAACACCCTCGGAGAGTGTAAATTCGATATCAAGGATGATGGCCACTCGGAGTGGTATGTCCTCCATCATCTGCATGTACTGTTATAGTTCTGATAGGGTTTCAGGGTATCATGCGTTCGTTTCAGCCCGAACGTGATGAATCCAGTCATTGTATCTTGTGGATGGGATAAGGTTGTGAAGGTGAGTTTCTTTTAATTCATATCAACCACTTTATCTACGAGGGGGAGTGATGTTACACACAATATTTGCTACTTCAGAGGGCCTAAAAAGCCCTATGAGACTACATCATATCACCAAGATCTCTGACCCCCTCACGATTCACCATCTTCGTTCGCTTACGACTTTCTAATCTTCTCTAGGTTTGGGAGTTGTCCAAGTTCAAGCTGAGGACCAACCACTATGGTCACACCGGTTATATCAACACCATCTCTGTTTCTCCAGATGGTTCATTGGCTGCTTCTGGTGGCAAGGACGGAATCACCATGCTCTGGGATCTTAACGAAGGCAAACACCTTTACTCGCTCGAAGCTGGTGACGTCGTCAATGCTCTTGTATTCTCCCCCAACCGGTACTGGTTATGCGCCGCTACCGCGAGCTGCATTAAGATCTTTGACCTTGAGAGCAAGTGAGTCCTCAGTGTCGTTTCTATGTGTCACAGTCTTCTCATATTTGTTCCAAGATCCATTGTGGATGAGCTCAAGCCCGAACGGGCCGATACTACTAAAGTTAGGGAACCTGAGTGCGTGTCGATTGCTTGGTCATCAGATGGTCAGACTCTCTTTGGTGGGTTTACTGATGACCTTGTGCGAGTATGGAATGTCACGTCGTAGCATGTTCATGGATATGTTTTATTACTGCTGTAGTTCCAAAATTCCAAAATGTGGGCCTTGATCCGCTTTTCCAGTGTACTGTACTATTATAACGTGCATGTGCACTATAGATCATGCGTTGGCCTCCTGTAAATTGCGTACACGCTCCTCGTAGTCATACTGATCTAAACCTCCAAAATCTATCGTCATTGCACCCGAAGATATGTTGACTTGCAACTCGCAGATGTGAGCAACACGAGCTCTCCAGCTGTCCCCACTTGGAGAAATGACGCAAGATAAGATTGAAATCGATGGAGACAATTATCCGCAGACTTACGTCGCAGTCCCATAGAAATCCGAATGGTGGCTTACGAGTCTCACACATTGATCGACGTTCGATTTTGCGTCGTAGATCCATATGGTTTTTCCATGGTATATTTCCTGCCATCCATCCAGATCGATCAAGCGATTAGGAGGCTTGATACGTTTGGTGCCAGCGGGAGGGTTCATTTTTCTGATATCCACGTCGTTGAGTAAGCGGAGAGCTGCGAGGTTTGAAATGTCGGCGAACAAGGATCGGGTGTCTTGCGGCCAATTGACTACTGTGATAATTGGCGACGAGGAAGTGGAGGATCGGTCGTCCGTCTCATCGTCATGGTCCATTCCGGAATCGTGGTCATCTGATGCGCTTGCAGTGGGTGGCTCGTCCTGTATCATTTTGTCGACATTGTCTGGTGAAGGTTGTGGTTCTTCGGAAGAGGTGAACTCTTGTTCTGCTTCTTTTAAACGTTCGGAGAAAGCAAACCAAGCTTCTTCGTTCGAGTAGTTCGTCCGAACGAGGATTCCTAGCCCTGGCGCATCGTCATCTGTGATATCGTCCAGGAGATCTTCATCCATGAAGAAATCTAACTCGTCGTCCGGATCTGCTTGCGATAGCTAGAATCAAAGAGTCCTTTTGAGAACAGGTTTGGTCGGCAAAAGTAGTGGAGTTCTCGCATACTGCTTGGTTATAAACACTTTGTTTCAATTTGGAAGGCATATCCCAGAACTCCCGGATAATTCGTAATCTCCATTTTCGTCTGCCTTCTAGCGGATATTGGGATTTCACAACTGGATATCTGGTCTATACTCGATATCACCAATCCGGAGTGTTGAAACGTCGTCAGAGACAGAAGAAAAAGTTTTGGCTGACCACTAGTAGTTTTGAGAAAAATGTATCTTCTGGGGTCGTGGTCATGATTTATGACGACAGTGCTTGTAGTCGATGAAGAAGCAACCGTGAGATTTTATTTTTGTGGACAGCCACGTTGCGGCAGGCCACCCGAGTCTCCGAGTCGGCGATAGCCCGGGGAGGTCAAGTTGCAGTGAGTACCAACTAAACTTCGCAACTTTCTTACTAAAAACCATGATATTTCACGGTCTTCAAGCGCTTTCAGAGTCGTTCATGATTATTTACCTAGCGGCAATACTCCCAGCATAGCATTTGGGCACTGGCAGTTCGCATGAACATTACCTTTGGATGTCGGATCACTGATTCAAATGCCTGTACCAAGCTCCTTCCTGTCCCAACAACGAGGAGGGGGGTTTCCGTATCCTAGAGCGAAATGACATTGTGAGTGTCAAGAATGGGAATAGATTTGACCCATCCTTCATATGAATTATGAAAAGGGCATCAAGCATGTTATCCTCGCTTGTCACGACGCGAACCCCTTCTGGTGGATTGGTCTCGAGTTCTGTCAACTCCCTCATAATGCGGCGGAACACGGCTGGCGTGACGGACTAGAGCCAGATCCAGAAGACACAATGCTTTGCGAAACCCAAGATACGATCTTGGTCTCAATGTTTATAGAGGTTCACCGTAACCGATGTCGCCGGTCCTCGTACTTATCTGCGATCCCGGATATCTACAATACACTAATTTTCCAGGTCTTCCCATAGACAAAATCCGAATGGCCGTTCTACTTGTACCTATGCCATCATCTTTCGTTCTTGACGGTCACCGAATCGACCATATGGTCGGACGTTAATTCCAATCCTCTCCCAGAGGCGTCAACTGCTTTTGTTCCGCAACTGTTTGTTTTGAACTAGGTATCGTTTGTAGGATTCAAGCGGGCTTTCTCTGAATCAGTGCATGCAAGGAAGGTAGATCAGATCCATTACCGTTCTAGGGCACATCAGATGCTGAAGAGCTTCCTGAATCGCCCGCAGATAACCGATATCAGCTCTTATCCGCTACGCTTGGGATACTGCTAGTAGTCTAGCTGGAAATGACTGTTCCTCGGACTTCCGTCGAACATATCCACAGGGAATGGAAACTTGACCCGGCACCGAGGCGCTTTGGTTCTAGATCGCAGCTCCGAAGTGGTCCGATACGGCCAGCCCAACCCATCGCAAGAATTCATGATCACTCGGGTGTTCTGATGCGATCTGGCCATTGCTTGTCTTGCCCGCATTAAATATTTCATTTCAAGCACTCAGTTGAGCACTAAACAATGAGTTTTTTTGCCTTCGTATTGGTTATGACTTCAGATTTGAGTCTAGCTACCGTCTTTGAGTGATCTTCCACAACGAGGTGGTCTTACCGTGACGGGGGTTTTGCCTATCTGTATGTATGATTCTCTCCAAGACTTGATTCGACATGCATCAACTAACAGCTGCTTTGCGTCCTCAACGTCCACTTCCAAACGTATTCTGTCTAGTTTCATCAGCGTGATTTCCTTTGTTGGGCAGACCTGCACTCCTTATTGATTTTTACTCCAAAGAAAGGGACCGTAGGAAGGCGATGTCGTATAATCTGTGCGAACAGGCTGATCAGCAGAAAGAACTCATCTCTACTGGAGAAGCACTACCGCCACTCGAAGGCGGTACAAGTAGATCGCTTCCAAGCATCCGACTAGGCGAAGATTCCCATCATCCCAAAATCGGACATAGTTTGGGTGATTACAGTACTAGCAAGTGTGCGATAGGGCATCTCCAGGATCTTTCGCCATGATTTTGATGATGAATAGACCCCAGTTAGGTCCTAATCCAGGAGCATTTTTACTAATCCTTGGACAAAGCGTACAACCTTGAGCTTCAGCACGCAGAGCGCCAAAGTGAGTCATGTATATATAAAAATGTAGCGTTTCGAGTAAGAGACATCCTATTGTCCAAGCCTGAGCGGTCTCCAACCTGCGAAAGAACGTTTGGGCACTTCCAGAGCTTTTCCTGTTTGTTCGGTGCTACTACTTACTGCCATTTTTCAAAGATCCGCGTCTGTTAAGCAAGGGGATTTTACTCGGAGAGTGCTCGGTGACCGCCCGAAGATAATTGCACCGCCTGCGTAGATCCGAACCAACAAGCATAGACAAATTTTTGCAGGAACAGCAGATCCAAACCGGAACACAAGAATTTCTAGTTGAAATTCACAAGGCGCGTCGCGAAGACCAAAGTCATATGGTACGTCGAAACCCAGACATTGGAGTTTATAAGGAAAACATAGACTTGGTTTGGACATAGTTGTTATCTGCTACAGTAAGCAGCGGGCAGTATAACCCAGTGAACGCGGCCGGATCGTCAAACTTTTCTCTGGACGGCTATACCGATGCCGAGCGCCAGGGTCATCTAGCTCTAGCAGCCTTATCCAGGCTCTGTATTGAGCGCGAAAACATCACCTATGTGCTTTATAGAGGAGATCTAGGCATAAATAGGCCAGGATGTATGATATCACGAGGGAGTTGGAAACGCGACTGTTACACACGTTTTTTAGAGTTGGAGCAAAGTTCCCTGACGACGATGACGACTGTGCGCAAGTCAAATGACAAGTCAAGTGGTTTGCATAAAGAAGCAGGTACGGATCGTTGAGCCGCCGGGAGTGCATCCGAACAGCGGAAGGAATATCGTTCAGTGAGGTATCTACTGTATCACTCACCCTCTACGGGGGCCGCCAGAAAGATTTTCGCAAAATCCATTGTAGCTCCCGAGGTCGGAGATGGATCAGATATATATTGGAACAGAGGCTGCAAGCGCTAACCTGGTGCAGTGTGCGATACGCCGGGGATTTTACAGTGGAAAAGTCGAGAGTACTTGGGATTTCGAGAGATGGTCGCGCGCTCCGGGGTGGATTAAAGACACGGTGTACTTGAAGGTGGGGAAGCCGACATGTGGATCTGCTGATAGAATCCGCGGCGTCCCCAGATCACATGCATCAGTGCTGGTCGCGGTCCGCTTGACGGTCCGATGTCTTCTCCATATCGTCCATGTAACACAGTAACAACGCGCAGTGGGGCTTCTATAAAACTGGCCCCACCGCGCTTTTCCTCGCTCTTCTCGCTTCCAAATCGTTTCTGCGATGGCGATTCAAGGAACAACTGGTTCGTCCCTCGGCAGCATCAAAATTTATCTCACCATTGACTCATGGCATACTTTGCTCGCAGGCGCTCAATTAAGCACTCGCCGGTGGGCTTTTTCCTTTGCACTGGTCACGACCTTGTTCTTCACTTGTGAGTCTACCACTATATTCAAGTGGTCGTCCGTAATGAAGGGGTTTTGCAGGGGGTTTTGCTTATGGTGTATGTTTCCTTCAAATCCACGGTCCGATCTGATCGATCAACGCGCTTTATAGCTTCTTGACGTCCTCAATGCTCACTTTCAAACAATTTTTGGCGTTTCGAAGCTCCAGAGCACTCTGCTTCAAGTGGCCTATTTCGTATGTTTTTTTATATCAAGTCTTCGTTTCATCACCTAAAAAAATACACAAAATCAGGGTGCATATTTGGTCTTTGCGCCGTTCGGCGCTATGTTCGTGAGTGCAAGACGCGTTTATGCTGCGTCCACAAGTGTCGATCAGCTGTCGATGCTAGATGAAACGATTTGGATACAAGAAGGGCATTCATCTGGGTTTAACCCTCTACTCTTTAGGTAATTCAGATGTATTATATGATAAGGTTCCGGACTCCTCGCCTGACGCGATTTGCCTGTAGGCGCCATTTTTTTCTGGCCTTCTGCGGTATACAGAAAATACGGAGGCTTTGTGGGATGCACGTTCTTCATTGGTGAATACACCGCTCTTTTTTGTGCCATGCGTCGGCTAGCCATCTAACTTCCCCGCCACGGTAGGATGTGGTCTCTCTTGTCTCGAAGTGGCAGCAAATTCGTACATTTCAGTGCTTGGTAGCCCACAATACGCTGCTTCACGCTTGAATTTCAGTCAAGGCTTCCAGGGTGTCGCTTCTTTTGCGGGCCCTATGATCGCTTCGCGATACTTCTTCCAAGGGAAGAATGCAACTTCGCTTACGAATGTCCAATGGTGTGTTCAATGACTCGTGCTATATCATTAAAGCCGTTGTAGATGCTAATAGTATCCAGGGTTTATCTAGCCGTCGCCGCACTTGGTCTAGCCCTCAATATCTTGTTCTAGTATGTTTTTCTTTGGTGACATCGATGTTATCAAACATTACTGATGAAATTGGCATGCGCAGCTTCTGCGATCTCCCTGAAATCACTGAAGACGCTTTGACCGAAGAGATGGTGGGCGCTGGTCTTAGTGAGCCCGGCCCCTTCTACAAACAATGGAGATGTATCTTCGGCTTTGTCGCACAAACGTGTTATGTGTGAGCATCCCCCGTCTTTTTTTATATCGTTGCCGTCACGTCTTTGTTATTGATTATGATATTTACGACATAGTGGTGCACAAGTTGGTGTTGCTTCTTTCGTGGTGAACTTCATCAGCGAACAAGGGCTCGGCATTTCGAAATCGAAAGCCAGTCTCATGTTCTCTACGTGTCAAATCACGTTTACTGTAGGCCGGTAGGTTTCGTTGTTTGAGTCTGTGGTGGGTTGTACATAGTGTATACTTATACTCTGGTTTGATATAGGTTCGTCAGCGTTATCATCCTACGATGGGTGGACCCTGCGTTGCTGCTATCATTTTATGGTCTATGTTGTTCCTTCTTCGCCCTGGGAATCTCTCAGGGCAAAGGCGTGTCAGGGATTGTCTGTTTGTACTTCTTATTCTTCTTCGAATCCATTTGCTACCCGGTATGTACATGTGTACAAGCCCTGTCACACACGGTCTCATGGTTGACATGGCTCGTTCACTCTGTAGTGCATCTTTACTTTGGCTACGAAGAATCTGGGCGTGCACACCAAGAGAGGCTCTGGCTTGATTGTCATGGTGAGCAACCATGCATATATATCGGCCACATTCTACGCGTTTCTTACTTGGGGCGGGTCTGCGCTTGCCAGGGTGTCGGAGGCGGAGCGTGGTATCCGAGTGCGCAAGGTGCTATTGCTAATCATAGCACTCGCCGTTCGTACCTCGTCCCGATGTCAGGCTACCTAGCCATGACTGTCTACGCCGTGTCAGTGATGTTCACGCCTCTCGCTCTCTGCCGAGTCTGACTTCTTTGCACAGTGGTCTTTGCATAGACCAAGCTAGGAATGGCGGATTCAGATTCCGCAATATTGATGACCTTGATTTGGCCCGTGTCCACCAGGGGATCAAAGACCGGAACTCCTCGATGGAAAAAGTCGCCTGAGAACAAAAACCTAACGTTTTTCTCAATGCGGGCAGACGTCTCTCATAACAAGGGTCTTTGAAAGGAGATCAAAGACTTTTTTTGTATTATTTCTGTAACGATAGATTCCCGGACCAGAGTGCGGTGTTACTAGGTCTTAAAGCGAGTTCATTTTCCCTGTCCGTTTTACATGCTATCCAAATTTAAAGAGGGGGGAAACTGGACCCGAACCATACCATATGAGAGATGCCGATATTGAAATTGATAAGGGGATTTGCCTATCGCTGATACTTGGATCGAACTGGATAATGTCATAGCCTTACGAGATATCTTGACCTGTATCTTGCTTCAGTGACAGAAAATAAAACTCAAGTTCACGACACAGGGCCAGGGGAACGATATGAAACTTCAATGATTATCCAATTTCGTCACAAAAAAGTAGGAGGGTCAAACTACAGAAGCTCGTGAACCAGCCATACGATCCGCCACCTATGAAAACAACAACATGAGTGACTGAACCATAACCGCACACATATACACATAAAGAAGGCAAGGACAGACCAGAACAGCATACTCACATCTCGAATATAAGGCAGGGTGAGGATACGTCCTATGAAAGGTAACTGTCGTAAGAAGGTCAAGATCACGGGGAAGAAGTCCCTAAGCACAGCAACAATCAATCAGTGGAGTTCGCAAAGACAGAGAGAGGTGGGGAGAGTCATTTTTGGTGAACAACTGACCCAAACAGGTTCAAAAACCCAAATATCTCCACGACGAACCCGACGAACGGCCACTTGAAGAACACGAGCAGGATTCCTCCAATGAAACAAGCCGTCCCTCGTATTTTCTGCTTTCGGGCGAAGAAGTAGAATGTCTTTTGCATGCCGATGATCAGCGTCAGGCCGCACAAGAATAAGATCTACACGACAAGGTGGGTCAAGCGATGGGTACATTGGACGCGCCAAGTCCGGCTCTTGCGAATGCGTACGTTTCCTAGAGCTAAGAGTGCTCCGTCAAAGAATAGAAGAACGCCCAGGAGAAGGAAGAGTCCTCCAAAAGATGTTAGAGCAACACCGATTTCTGCGAACACATTTTAATAAGGTTCAATGTTCATCTGGCTGGTTCAGAACTGACTTTGAGTGTCTGTGAGCCACATCTTGCCTGTTTAATGGGGGGTTACTTGGAAGACAGAGAATAGTTTCGTGGAGAGCACAGCTCTGAAAAGCGTACGCACGACTAACGTGTCACTGACGCTGTAAACGCATCGTCACGTGGCAAGATACGTTTTCCAACTTCAAAGACCCGTGAAAACCGAGAATCAACGGTTATATGTTCGCACAAGTATGGTTTCCAGTGAATATATCGTGATGCACGCGAAAGATAATAAAACAACATGACATGAACACAACGCCACTGCAGTCACATCATTTATTCATCTGGAATCTCCACTTCACCCGAGCTAATCCCTTCGATAACATCGTGGGCAGGCTGGCCATCTATCGTGCACCCAACGCTCTGAGCAGTCCCCAGAATCTCCTTCACTCCATTTGCAAGATCCTTCGAGAGCGACTTGTGTCGCATCGTTCGCGCAATCTCAATAATTTCGTCCAGAGTAACGTTCCCAGTGTGTTTGATGTTCTTTTCCTTTTTCCTGTCTCGTGGAGGTTCTATGTATCCCTCGCATCAGATCGTGAAATGAGTTCGATATTAAATGAAGGAGAACCTTTGAGAGCCCTGATGACGAGAGAAGAGGCCGTAGGAACGACGTCAACCTTGGCTTGTCGATTTTGAATCGTGAGCTGAACGGTTACACGCAGACCTTTCCACGCTCCGGTAGCCTTGGCGATATCTTCACCGACCTTTTTCGGTGACTTCAGAACATGTATTAGTTGCAAAGCAATGCACTCCATATGCTGGACACGCACCAGACCTAATGGACCGATTTTAGGTGCAAGGGCAGCATTGGAACCAGGTTCACCTCCAGTGGCCCTCAGGTAGATGATTTTGATTTCATTGGGGTCCTAACAACAAAACGTTAGATTGTGACTCTACATCCTTGCAAGCAACACAACGTACTAATTTTGGGGCCATGGCTCGTACGACGGAGGACTTTGAAGGAGTAGCACCAATTATCAGTTGATGATTCTGTGGATTGGACGGATATTCCCGATAGCTGTATAGTTTCCACACGTGGCTCGACCACGTGATAGATCGGCCTTGCCGATGAGCAAGTGTGCCGCCACCGAAGATTATCTCGTTGTTGAGAGAACGGTCATCTTGTGGGATGCGATGGACGTATGGAATCTGGCATTCCAGAACAAGACAGGATTGCCTTGACAGCAGGCTTTGAGCATGTCGAGTTGGAACATCTTTGTCTTCTCATAGGTATGTGTGTGGAACTGCTATATTCAACTGCACCCCTCTAAGTTTGACGTCAATACAGCGGATATGTTACTTCGACTGATGGAACATAATGACAAGATTCCATTATCTCCGTGAGCCTTATCGCCGTAGTCTATACGTCAATGCTCAAAGGAATGCTTTCTCTAGCGAAATATTAACCAGGTTCCATTCACGAACATCTCCGAACATCTCCGTTCTTGATTATCTCCGCCGCATCGTACAATACACCAAAGTCGAGGTAATCTATCAATCGCATACATCCAACTATCAATTCACAATGAAAAATTATACCAGAGATCGTGCCTCCTAATAACGCTCCATTACATCGATCAGCTATGCGCGCGAAACCCCCGGTTCACCATAACATCTCTCACCTGTCACCGATTCATCATAACATCAATAGCAATATCCAGCAAAACATTCTGTGATTCCTTCTGCACAAATAACCTCTACGCCAAAGTAGGCGGCGTATCAGTCGCGGAGCTCAACATCTTGGAGCGTGAGTTCCTTCGGATGATCGACTGGAGATTAACGGTCAGCAATCATCTTTCCCTCATTAATTTCCTTTTCGTATCCTGTTACACAACGCCAACATACTCCATTCTCGTCCAGTGTACCCCTGAACTCCTCCAAGAATACTATGCCAACCTCGTTCGAACATATTCCACGGGTCGTTTCATTATAACAGGCACACAATCTTCGAACAGCGTTTCATCCGATAGCGACATCGAGGTGGACACCTCGTCTCGACCTGTATCTCCCGTTACAACAACTGAAGATCCCATCGACAACGTCAGTCACTTTATGGGCATTTCCATGCCAAATAGAATACCTGGGGACCTGGCTCCCCCGTCTATTGAACAGAACATGGCCTTCGCAGATCTTCAGCAACAGTCACAAGACAGCATGCAGCAGTAGGAAGTTCCATCAAATAGATTACACGAAGGCGTATACATTACATGTACACAACCTTTTTTTGCAGTCGCCGATCTGCGTATCAACGCATAGAGGGAAAGGATCCAGCCGTGATATTACATTGTTGTTGTATGTATTCATAATTACAAGCGTCGATCGCATACCTCATCTAACTGTGCAGAATAAGACAAGGTAAGTCTTGAGGGACGAGAAGAGCGTGTGTATGAGGCCAGAAGAGCCTGGTGGTTATCTAAGCTCAAAGTATGATTACTGTACGAGGAGTCCGTGCTGGGCCTTCTTTTCCAAACCAATGCAAGGGGGAAGAAAGACGAATGATAAAGACAGATAGACAAAGAAACAAGAACTGAAAAGCGGAAATGAACTGTTAACGAGTGACGTTATGAGATTTGATTGAAGTCGGATGATGTGTGAGAAGGAATCATTATGAAGAATGCACGAGGTGGGGGAGAGAGTAGGAGGGCCGATGACAGATGATAATATGGGTCATAAAGAGCACTGTATTGTTGCAAGATAATTGAACGCGGGTTACCAATACAACAACGCGATGCGGATACGCGAAACAGACCCATACCGAACAATACAACACCTCCGTCAACCCTTCACTACACTGCCGCCATTTGAAGAGATGAAATATGGACAATTCCAACATCATCACGCGTCGCGAATAAAAGACAATCCAATAGATAAGTCTACCAAGATATTCATCGTCGCAAGGCAAAAAGCATCTTGGCAAGGGCATTGATCTGTCCCTTTTGTACTACTTTCTTTGGCGTGGTTTCCGGGTCTCCGTTAAGATCTGTCGTGCTCGTGGACGCGTCTAACCTCTGAGGCTTCGCGGACAGACCAGGTCTTTCAGAAATCGTGTCGAGCTTGGGGTCGTTGAGTTTGCGATTGCGCTGCTTCCGCTGAGTCGGTGGAGGGCCAAAGATATCACCAGTGGGATCGAGATGTAGTCCACGTGGTAACTCTGCGAGTTCCCAAGGAACACCTGTCATGACTATATGAGATCATAAGACACTTTCAATTTGGACTTGAATTCAATACAACTCACGCTTGATGTTGGGCGGTATTTGTGATTGAGGATAATGATGACGCCCGCCACCTGGCATAACGCTGGGTTTGTTGTGACGCCAACTACCAGAAGAAACGCTAGTCGCGATGGTTGAAACACTGCCGTTACTGAACCGTGTGAACGCCGAAGTAGAGGTTGCCGCACTTGAACTAGATCTCCAGTTGTCCGAAGCTGTAGAACTAGCACTTGAAGCCAGAGGTCGTCCGCTACGTGTACTCGTAGGTGACACGTTACGCTTGTCGACATTATGTGCCCATCGCTCAATATACGGACTATTCGAGTACGGAGAGTGATGGGGACTCTTAGCACGACGACCTCTAGTGTACGAAGGTTCCTCGTAGTGCTCGGTGGACGGAGACGGTGAAGACTTGGATGGAGCTGCTTCTAAACCTAATATCAGGTTGGTCACGTTGCTCGCTGTTGTCGACATCTGCCTGCTATCCGAGGACCCTGTTTCTTCGTTTGGAATAGTTGGGCTAGGACTAGACCTGTCGCCAGAACTCTTTCCAAAGCTCAGCTTCCATTTCGACGGCTTCTTAGTGACGACTGGAGGCGATGGCAATTCGGAAATAGGAAGAGGGGGTACGGGAATGTCGACTGTCGTGACAGGGGCAGGGGATGCAGGCGAGGACTTTGATGTCCGACTGAGTTCACGAACTAGTGTCTGGGATGCCTCAGCAAGATTAGTCAACGTATAGTCTGCACTTTCGGCAGGAGAGACCGGGTTGGATTCTCTGCCGCCTTTTCCTTTCCTAGCACCACGCTTTCGTCGTTTCTGGGTCGAAGTCGATCGTGAAGCAGACTCCGGCTCATATTCCTGTCCTTCGTTATCTTGGTCGATAACGGTTGGCAAATCTGTCACTTCGAAGAGCGACGACGCACGTGACATGGACCTGGATTCACGACGTGGAACAACTCCCAGAGAAGCTTGACGCGAAGCAGGTCTGGTTTGAGGAAGACCATACGAGATCGGATGACCTTGTGTAGAAGCAGTGGATACAGCGCGGGAATGACCAGGGACAGCGAAGTGGGAGGGCAAGTCCTTTGCCCAAGCACCAAATTCCTCTGCACTGATCCTCTGACTGTCGTCCTTGGAGTCACCAAGAATGCAGAACACTCTTGTGGCAAGGAAACGCGCCACAGGTTGGGTCATACCGGTGAATCGCTGCATGAAGAAGATGATGGGTTGCTCGCGGAACAACTCAAATGACGAGCAAACACCCTCAGCGGTGTCTGTCCAAGGATTATAATGATACAGCCTATACATATATAGTATTGAGCGATTAGTCGCGGGACGAGATTCAGATAACTTACATGTTGAAAAGCACGATGCCAAGCGACCAAACATCTGCTGCACGAGGGGAGTAAGTAGGGGAAACATTATTTCTGCATTCTGAAAGCAAGTTCAGCAACATTTCTGTCCATAATAGCTTGACGATATGAACGTACCATAACTCATGTAAGGGGCACTACCACAATCCAAGTCAGAGGACTCGGCATCATGTGTTGATAAGCCAAAGTCCGTTAGTTTTACCACAACTTTACGCTCCTGTTCACCATTTGCGGAGGTGGTCCAACCGTCAGTGACAATGAAGTTTTCCGGCTTGATGTCTCTATGAAAAACGTTGGCACCATGACAAGCTGCCACAGCCTCGCACATCTGTGAGAACATTGACGCTATCAACCGAAGACGAGTACGAGATAATAACTGATCTGGTTTGAGGGAAGAAAGAAGACTCGGCGTAGGAGGAGTATGGGATGAGCAAGATGATTCTGAAGAAGGGTCCGTTTCGTAATGATCGCGAGCTTGTTCCAGAAAATAAAATAGATCCTGGCCGGGAACATACTCAAGAACAAGAAGAAGGAAAGAGGGCGTCTCGAGTGTGCGATACAAAGTTACAATGTTGGGATGTGCGGAAAGAGATTGGTGAATAGTAGCCTACAAGGGATAGGGTTTAGAGACAAGATGCAGTCAAATAAGTGAAGATAGCGCATACCTCAAAGGTTTGCGTTGCCAAAGCCTCCGCGTCCAGGTTGGCTTTTGATAAGCATTTGATTGCGTATTCACGACCGTACTCGAAGGAGGAGCGACGAGTAGATCTATCGTCTAGTTCCATGCGACCCAGGAGAGAATGATCGTCCTCCGAAAGCGACCTGCGTGAGAGAACTTCGCGTACATGATACACGACAGCATAGCTGCCAGTGCCGAGCAGCCTGACGACTTCAAATTCCTTTGCCGGTTCCTCATAACCAATGCCATCTGCGTGACGCGGATGGGAGGTAAATGGAACTACTCGTACTGTTTCACCCTGAAGGCTGAGATCTTCACCGATAAGGTCGCCAGGGAAGAGGATGTTGGCTACAGTTGAAGTAGCTGTTGAGGGACGGCTAGACTTTGGAGTGTAGACTGATGACGGAATTTCAATCTTATGCGGACGGGAGACCGAGCTGGGAGGAATCTGCTTTGCAGAGAGATATCGTGAGGGGATGTTTGAAGACTGGGGAGAAGAAACAGAGGGCTGTTTGGGGGCCACGGTGGATATTGGGATGGCATGAGGGTGAGAGAAGGCGGCGAAGGCGGGGCTGCCATTGAGAACTTTGTCGTTCTTTAAACGTTTGGTGGACAGGTTGCGACGGCGGTCGCGGTCACCGTTACCTCTATCAGAGGCATTATCCTTCGAACGCAGAGAGAGCGGAGGGAGTGGGAGCGGGTACTGCAACATTAGCGGGCAAAAATAAACGTAAGATGATGACTTGTGAGCACTCCAGAAGGGCTAGAGAGCACGAAAAGTCGAGGATAAGCACGAGGGTGCGAAACGTTTACAGAGACCGGTTGAGGTGAAAACCGACAGGCATGCGCAGGCGAGAAAAAGGGGAGGGAAGGAAGAGAGCTCTGTTCGAGGGAGGGGAAAGGAACGACGCCCCGTCCACGTCGAAAGCGTTGGTCAAGTAGATAGCCTGGAAAACGACAAGGTGAAGAGAGCGAGTCAGCAACGATAGAGAAGAGAGAGAGAGAGAGAGAAGAACAAACACGGATAAAAGGCGTATCTGGAACCCCAACCTGCAGAGAAGACACAACGGGGGAGGAACGGGGAGAGGAGGAACAACGAAGAGGAATGCAACCAAGAAGAGCTGACAGCAAGTCAATCCCGGCCGTTTATCGCAGTGTGTAGTTGCAGAGATCTCTATGTGACCATGCGGACAGGCTGGGCACATGCTCTCTAATCCTTCTCCCCTCCCGCGCCACAACCCTCTCCACCTCGGCTGCCCGGCCGAATTATCTACCACACTCCCCTCCCCACCTATGCTCTCTCCCTCTCTACTCTCCTCCTCCTCCTCCTCCTCCTCCTCCCACCGCACTCGCTGCCGCCCTACGCAGCCCCCACAGCCCTATCGCCCGCAGAGCCCGGCCTGAAACTCGAGCGTGCTCGCCCATTCAAAGGCACGCCATCCCAGGAACGTCCATGCGCGTCCCCGTCCCATCTTGAACTCTCGTCCTTCGCTCATCCCCGTCCGTATCTTGCGGTCTTCTTCGCATAGCTCTTTTCTCTCTCCTTCATAGCTCAGGGTCGCTTCCACCTGTTTTCTTTGCTATTAAACACCTGTCGTAACATGCCCCACCTCGCAACCGAGCCCCTTGTACAAATGCGGCCATCCACACATTCAATGATATATTATTTGTCCTCGCAGCATGTTGTATCGGATCACCCTTGTTCTGTTTTTTGTTTCACCGCTTGCACAATGCACCATGATTAATCACGCATTTTTGCTTCCAATGATTTCTAAACAATCACCACGTACCGTTCTTACCTCCGTTAGATCTTCACTCTTATGACGATCCCGTCCATGTTGATTCCCCACATCCATACTGCATCGACACCCCATCCCCTCATACCCAGTTGCGTCCATCATCAACCCACGCTTTTTCGGAGTCTTCACGTGATGCCACTTCTAATCATGCAATCCGTGACCGATATGGTCCTCCCTTTAGCGCATGCTTTTCAATTATCCGCAGGATCTTCTCTCAATCATAGCAAATCATATCTTGAATTTGTAAATGAAACCAAGGTAACATACCTATGTACTTTGACACCAACTCAGGATGTTCGTTGACTTCATTAGCGATTACCCTCAGTAAAGAGAGCAGATAAAGTTTCCGACAAAATCAACGGATCAACACTGCTTGGTCTCGGCTAATGCTGACAATTGTAGATTGCCATGTATATCTCTGGGTGAGTATTCTTCATTCAATATGGTGTACCCTGTGTATTCGGTACATATGCCAGTGTGTTCTTGGGCGCCGTTGCTCGAGTGGCTCTGATAAAATTTTCGTTCGCATTTTTAACTCCTCGAAGAATGCCGGCCGCACCTGATTTCAGAATCCTTTGCGATGGCCTGTGTATCATCAAGGATATACTCAAGAATTGAAATCATAAAGATGGTCTAGGAGACGTGGTTGAGATAGCGAGCGGGTGGCTTGATATCAAATCTTTCAAAGACCTGAACAAGCATCAGTAGCGCTGCCGAACAAAATGTGTTGGAGTAGGTGAGTATAACAGGCACGCAGGCACTTGCCTCGCGCTCCGTTGTTCATCAAGGTCTTGACGGTTTCACCGTCCATGATCTGTTACCTGCCACCGATGCTGTTGGACCTCTCGTCGTCCTCCATATTATCCAGATTCTGGGCACATCAGAGTCAAAATGTTCGGTTCCTGTTTCATTTAACCATCTTGTTGTTTACTTTTCGAATCTGATTCCGGGCCCGGGCCAAGAAGGTTCCACCTGCGTCGTAAGGTTTAATAAATCCTACAGATCTCCATCTTCACATCGATTAGCGCTTACTGATTGTATGCTGTCGATTTTTTTTTTGCAGTAGCGTGCGAGCGGCAGATATCGAGAGCGCCAGGATGTAGACCCGGAGTGAAGGTACGTTTACGTCGTTCTTGTATTTTCTGACTGGAAATATACGGATTTGTCTTCGGATAAGCACAGTGCGATACTGAAGGGTTTGAACTTCAAGAAAAACGCAAAAAGTTTTGTGACATTATACAATATTGTCAGGCATTTTGCGCGGCCTGCACTGGTAAAGATGTCTACATCATTACATCAAGTTCACCGTCATCCCGCCGTAAGTCTTATCTAAATTACGCAAGTCGCCGTCTCCTAGCTTATTTATAGTACAGCTCACCCAGGATCCACTGCTTACACAAGTTAGACATCTCTGGGGAATAATTAAACATAATTGCCCCGTTTTCAACTACCGTGTTCCTAAAATCACGGAAGTAAGGGTGATAACAATTATAGTCATTTTGGAGATTGGCTGATGATGATATCACTGAGCAGGACATTGAAATTTGCGTGCCTTCGGAGGAACTTGATCAAGGAGGCAGCTAAGGGCAGCAACCGAATTCTGCTCACTATTTCGGCATGGCACTAGCAGGTCATATTGTAATCGACATCTTAGACCATAAAAACGCGCTTCAGGGTCAAAGCATGAACCAATGTTTCTTTGTCGTTCCTGCCTACTTGTCTTGATTATCCGGGCCTGGGAGTTGTTTTATCACATTCTTTGTTCTCCAATTATTTCGATTGCCTGTCGTCGTCACTTGCATCAGATGATGCCCCAGCTTTGCTCCCCCCCCCAATTGATAGAGGTGCGCCCGTTCTGTGCCTGCGAGGAAGTTATCGTCAAATCTGTGGATGCAGATCATGCTTTGCCTATACAAATTATGATCAACCTCCACTTCAAAGGCTCCTTGTATCACAATTCCCGGCTACGATGTATCTGACTGCAGCCTTTCTTCCCTTCTACAGGCTCTGCTTGATTATAACGGGTTAGTTGTATACCAAGACGCTCTCTTCGTCTTCTTACAACGCCAATTATCCAAATATAATTCCTCATGGAAAACCACGAATATCATCATTCTAGACGCGTGAGTGAACGCCTTTAACTTGCTTGTCTCGCCATTGTAGAGCTCAGCGTGCATCAGCATGCAGTGCAACAGTCTGAATGAAACTATTCACGGACCAGATTGGCACCTTAGGCTGTAGCGATCTCATGACAAGTTCACCAAGGCGAATTCATATTTTTAGATCAGACTCTGACCGATGACGTCACTAAGCTTGGATAACACCTACTACTGCCTCGGACGTTAAGGACTTCAAAGAATTTCTCCATAGTCAATCAAGAGCCACAACTCAGCTCACTTCGCGGATGCCGACTGCCTTGATAGCGAATGTGCCAAGATCAAAGCCGAAGTATCGTCATATTCACACATTAGTACGTACCGGCAATTAACAAGAGAACGAGTGCACCAGAGCACTAGAACAGCTCGTTAAATTCTGGCCTTGCCACGGAGATGACTGTTCGATCATGCTGGGGCCATCCTGAGCCTCGATGTGGGCATTCGGACACACGCACTTCACTTACATACGACTTTGTGCGAAGGCAGCGTCCGCGGATTAATCATCCAGCATACGAGGATATGGAGGCTTTTCGCAGTCGGTTTTACGACTAATTGGTAGCGTACGTCTAAATGAATCTTGATGTGAATATATAAAGAATCTAGGCTAGTACATGCTGTCTCAGCCTCACACATGCACTGCTCCGTTTGGCGAAGCCTTCGAAAGCAAGGAGAGTCCTCGGCAACTTCATTTACCGGAACAATAGGCGAAGCGTGCTACATTGTGCATGGTTCTTTATACAGATGGACGGATTCCTCGGTGGATATATACGAAAAACGAAACAAGAAAATCGGCTAGCTATGGGAACAGCATTGCGCTGCGTGGACTGTGACGCATGTTCACCATGGCCATTATCCTTGTTCATTCTCGTCTAGCACCGCACAGAATATTTGTCACCAAACTCCGCAGTATCGATAGCGCTATCTGCGGCAAAGCATGGACTGAACATGCTATTCAAGGACACGTCGTCCCAGGAAAGTCCGTCCGCGTCTGTGTCCCATCTAGAACTTTCGCCCATCGCTCATCCAGTATCTTGCGGTCCTCTTCGCATAGCAGTCTTCTTTCCTTCACAACTACTTCTTTTGCCTCCTTTCCCTTCCCATTCCGAATCAACCATTCTGCCCAACTCAGGGTAGCTTCTCGCACATTCACCTGTTTCCACTGCTCAAACACCTGTCGTAATATGCCCCACCTCGCAACAGATCCTTGCGAGCCCTCCTGTACGAATACGGCCGCCCACACTTCCGATGATATGAAATAGGTTTTTGCGGCATGTTGCAACTTTATTATTTTGGTTTCATCGCTTCCGTTCCCTGCCAGCATTAGTTCTTTCATGTACCTCATCACCAATGCACCATGTATTGATCTTAGAGAAGAATCACGCATGCTGGCTTTCAATAATTCCTGATTAAAAATTATCCAGTGCACACGAAAGTGATAATCACGACTGTGCTTACCTCCATTAGATCTCCCCTTTTATGAGAATCCACGTCCCTATCGATCCCCCACATCCATACTGCCTCTGCCCCATGCCCTTTTACGCAGTTGCGTGCATCGACCCACGCTTTTACGGAGTCTTCACGTGATGACAATCGGGATTCAGCTTCTAATCGTGCGATCCAAACGTCGCCTGATGTAGTTCTTCCTTTGTGCGCAAGCTTCCGAATTATCGGCATTATTTTCTCGGGTGCAACAAGTGATGAGCCGGAGGCCACCATACCAATGTACTTTGAAACCAGCTCAGGAGGCTCGTTGAATTCATCAGCGATTGACCTCAGTGAAGAGAGCAGATAAAGTTTCTGACAAAATAAAAACGTAAACGGATCAACACTGTATGGCCTCGGCTGATGTGACGATGACATACTAAATTGCCATCTATATCTTTGGTGCACCACTCATTCAAAAATCCCGTGTATTCATTGCATATGTCTTCTCGGGCGCAGTTCCGTCGGATGGCTTTGATGAAATTTTCGTTCGCACTTTTTAATCCCTCGACGAGTGCCGTACCGGCCACACCTTGCTTCACAAACTCTCTGCTCAGCAGCGCGATGGCTTGAGCGTCATCAGGAAGATGCTCGAGCAGTAAGGCATACAGATGGTCCAGCAGACACTCCCGTAACGATTGAGATAGCGGATAGCTTGATATCAAATCTTGAAAAGACCTGAACAACGCCACCTTGGGTAGTGCTGCCGAAAAAGATTTGTTATTAGGTGACTATGATAGGCACGCAGGACCTTACCTCGCGCTGCATTGTTCATCACTGTCTTAACGATAGCACCATTCATAATTTGTTGCCTGACGATGCTGCTGGACCCTTCATCCTCCGTATTATCCAGATCTTGGGTATCAGAAGGTTCTGTTCCTGTTTCCTTGACTATCTCGTCTTGTTGTTTCCTTTTCGAGTCCGATTCCGGGTCTAGACCTAGAACATTCCACCTGCGCCGTAAGCCTTCAATAAAGCCCAGCTCCATCTTTACATATTCAGTCCATAATTGCATGCTGTCTGGATTCAATCGTATGCCTCTTTGTAGCAGTGTGCGAGCAGCAGATGTTGAGAGTGAGTGAAGCTCGTGTGAGGCCGCCAAGATGTAGAGTGAAGGAACATTTGGGTGGAGTTGTAAGGCTCTGGGGTCGGAAGAGTGTAAAGCAAAGCAAGAGCAGCTAGGAATAGCCATGCGTACCTGGCTATGATCTTTCCTGCTAATGCTCGGGCACCCATTTTTTTCGCGACTTGAATGTATTGAGTCCACATTCCAACGTCGCTCTTGAATTTCTTGACTGCACGATCAAATATATGGAACTGCCTTCGGACGAGGGAATAATCTGATACCGAAGTAGTTGGAGAGGCTTGTTTTGATTGTTGAATATTAGACGATCAGCATCCGGGAGACAAGAATCACAACGAAGTATCTCACTCAATCTTGCTGCCCTTTTCCTCCTCAGATTTTCGAGATCCATTTCGTAGGCAGCGTAACGAAGATAGTCTGTCTTCCTGGCTATCCTCCTAACCAACGCCGTCTCGAATTCCGTCCGTCTCTTGATGATTTGTTTGATTTCAACCTAATTCCTTCTTGGTGAACATCATTCTGCACACAGTTTTTGACGGCAGGTGAAGGATTATGTACTTCTGAAAAGAGACCTTTCAGAACGAGGTCCTTGAGCTCTGCGAGCATCTATCGCATAAGCATTTCGACATTAGATACTTTCATTATTCCCCGGCTGCTTTAGACAGTCTACGCACCTGCTCTTGCTGAAATTGTACTCTTTCCATGACGGACAATAGCAGTTCGATGGAACAAAAGAGTACTTGTGTAATAGCGGTCACAGCGTGCTGAATAGGTAATAAAATTTTCAACGAGCGAACTCGGAAGCGAAAGGAGGGTGGTGTTTGGAAAGTGGAACTCTTTAGAGAACTTGAACTCGATTTATCCCCACGAAGTTTAGCGACGTTCATGGCTCCTAAAACCCATCGTCCAGCTCCTGGCATGAGCCGACACTCACGTTCTGCTTCTGGCGGGTCTTCAAAAATCGGGTTAAATCTGCATTTCACTCAAAAGGAACCGGCGACTTCACAGGCAGTCCGGAAAGCAAAGGCGAGTGAAAGATATCGTCATGAGGTGAGACTCCTTGATTCTTTTCTTTATCCTTATGCCATTATTTCTCACAACTATCATGGACTCATTTTTTGTAGTCGCCAACTCGACCTTCGGGACATCCACCTAGAACAAACAGTGATCACCATATACAAGCTAAGACAGCTGGCCATCCAATGTATAGCTCTAGGGCTGTACAAGATCTGTCTCAGCGGCCACATGGTGCAAAGTCCAAAACCGACTTTTCGATAGCGCGCGCAGAAGGTGACGACGACGAATGGGTATCCAGCGAAAGCGGGCCTGTCACTCCAGACAACCAGTCAGATGACGACGAAGTAACTTCACCTACAGAACCACCCACTCCAGTCGAGCTCTCAAACTCAAACTTTGTCCCGGCCATCCGGGCCAGTGAACAAACCGCGATAAACGGGAACGGCAACGAAGTCGCAACTACACCACGTGCAGGCATTCCTCCTCCTCACCAACATCTCTCATCGTCTTGTCATAAGCCCCCAACGACTCCGCCTGCTCTATCGGAGGAGAAATCGCAACCACTAAAGACAGGTCAGTCTGCGCGCACCGGAGATAACCTGGATCGTAATCGAAATCAGACCATGGTTGGGGTTCAGACTAACTCTAAGAAGCCTCCTGCTGTAAAACAAGTCCGTTCTGAGGTGAGCCCACCGCCGAGTCCCCATCACCACCATCACACTCGAACCACTTCGTCAAATCGGCACTCTACAACACGTCCGCCTTCATTATATTCTATCAACAGCAAATCAGATGTTTCTTCACGTCCACATCCGCTCATTAGAGGCCAATCCGCCGGACTTGGTCCGCTCACTACACCACGTCCTCTTCCCCTTGCTCCTCTCACTACACTCCCAGCCAATGACTCCTTCGGAATTGGACAACTGTCTTCATCACCGCCTGCAGTCAGCCCCCTCAGTCGGACATCAGTGTCTCCCGCTCCAAGCACCCGAGACTCGTTGGCCGCCCGTGAGGATCATCCGCCTTCCGAAGCGCGCAGACAATTGCGCAGGCAATCAACTTCTTCATCGCAAGCTTCCATTGCGACCATCCCGTACCATAGTACTGTGTCGCGATCAGCTCACGATCGACAGCGTACCTTATCAACTATGTCCACTTCTTCGCTCGCGGCCTTGTCCCCCTTTGCCCATTCACATCGCCATAATTCACCACCTCGTTCTCCAGCAGCAGGATTCACATCACATTTTCCTCCAGCAGATGAAACGAACGAGGTTTCAGAATTAATTCATTCGTTATTGCCTCCTCCTTATCTGAGTGCACACCTAACTGTGTTAGCTCACAGGAGTCCAATTTGGGAATCATATGACAAAGTTTCCAAGGCAAAGCGACAGCACCGATGACATGTCAATTTTTTCTGCTGGGATTTATGTTGTTTCAAGTTGCTCATTATATTGTAAGTATATACACTTATTATTATAGCGCGAGTTTGGATGATAACCCTACATCCATGAACGCCTTTCTCTGCCTGCTCGTTTCCCTCTGCTTCTTCGCGCAGTCGCCGATAGGAACGAGATTCGTCATAGAATTAAGTCTGGACGCTATTTTTCTTTCCCAACAGCTATCTCCATCTGTACTTGTAATTTGAACATAAAAGATACCATAGTTTCCACGTATATAAAGGTCAAGGTTGTTGTGTTCACAGGTTGTCTCTCCCGTCTATCTCACGATTTAGAATGGATAACTATCCGCCATGTGAGCGCATGTAAGCGCCTGCCATCGCCCTTAATATCACCGTTTATTGCAGGGCAACCGTACGTATGCACATGTATCCTCTGTATCAATACCAGGAAGAGGTCGGATCATAATTGAATGCCTTGCTGTAAAACTAAAATGATTTTGCCTTGGTTCGGCTGTTTTCTAGAATTGTGCACTCCGTGACGACTCTCTAGAATTATTACACTGTAACAAGAGTTCAATTGATGGTGATTCTCCGACGGCACAGCAATTCAGTTGCATCTGGTTTGTACATGTGCACCATAGCATCACAACGTAATGGCCCCAAGAAGTAAGAATTATCACCCACACATTGTTGATGGTTACTAGCTGATCGCTTGTCCTTGCATCGTGGTACACCATGGAGCACACACCCAGCTGCTTGATGGCCTGGTCTTCCGAGGTTGCACGGTTGTGATAAGACCACGGAGCTGCAGAATCATCATATGTCATCAACCTTGGAATGATTAATGCGAACCACAAACCAAGTCCGGAGTTCCGAGTACTGTGCGCCGACAAATAATCTACTTCTGTGTTGTCAAGCGCGCTGGAGTCCCAATAACCTCCAACAGCTAAACGGCGCTTGCGTTTGCTCACGAGGTTCTATAGCTCTGCGCAGTCCATCTCCACTCTGTGGCACAATCCCAGAGTGCTCAATAACGGGCATAGCGTAGCGCTCGCTGCCTGGATGGGATCTCCATGGCCTTGCACAAATGCCATGATAACACTCCTGTTACCAGAAACTTGTGTGATGAGGTCCCTAAGTGCATTCCTGGAGCTGAAAAGTAGCTGCCAATCAGACTCAAGAGACTGGTGTGATTTCAGCCTGGGGACATCTGGTGACATCATCCTGCAAGCGAGTCCGTCTAGATTATCAGACAGCTACCAAACCCAACGCGTCTCTATTGTTGAGTTATATCTGGCCAGTGGGGGAGTTGAGCCGTGATCGTCCCTTCGGTAAATGATCGTAACTCGTTACCGTGATGTTGAGCTCAACGCTAGCCAGTAAAGCAAGGTAATATAAGACGTTAGGGGCTGTATGAATACGATCAGCCAAAGATGGTCTAGTGGAATGAGCAGACAAGAAACGTCTTGAAATCTTGATGCGATGCAGAATCCTTCGAGTTCCCAGCGGTAACGTACGTTGGCATGAATTGGAGCAATACAATCGATATCGAAGGAAAATACAGGCCAGACTAGCGGCGAGGTCTGTAAGGACAGGTCGAGCCAAAGATGTGCGGGAATGGTGACAACGTAAGTATTGGCCCTTGCGTGGAAGGTCCATGACGCAGACGAGGAGCTAGATTATAGAACGTGGAAGCCAGCCATTTTGTCTGCCACGGGCCTACGATAGAAAATCGGATAAAGGTACGTCTCAGGCTCTCATTCGTGAGTTTGCAAGGTGACTAACCTATGAGATCATAATGCTTACCATGAATTATTTGTGCTGATGCAGACACAATGCCAGCTTGAAAGTCACAGTAGTACTACTAATGAGTGCTCCGAGAAGATGGCTGACCTCGAGATCCTTAAATATTTTAGCAATAATGTTCAAGGACTGGTCAAATGCGAAAAACGGGGAAAGGATTCTGTGCAGAATTAAAGGCGCGAAAGTAGTCCTTAGCTCGAGTCCCAGAGTTTGAAACTTTTCACAAGCGCTTTTTGAACTTGCTAAAAGCCTTGAGTCCGAGTGCGGAGTGCGGCCCGAGTGCCAGGCAGGTGTTGAACTTTCCATTTTTGGAATACCAGTCGTTTAACTTGACACTGCGGGCAATAGAGAATTTATGCCTGCCGTAAATGTGTTTTATATTCTGATCATGTGTACTAA
>QLOR01002719.1:0-15748 GCA_003313825.1 Sarcodon aspratus | reverse complement strand
GCAAACTGAGGGATACAAAGCGCAGGAAGTACGGATACGATCCGGGATTTATCATCTACGACTCAGTGATGAGAGATAGTATTGTCGTCGCCTTTTTTCATGGTCGTGACGGTGCACGAGCCCAGTACCGGCGTCCTTAATTCGTATATGATGTGTCTTCAGACCTGTTACAAGGTTCATGATATAAGATCCTTGCAGGGATGAGTTGTCTTCGACGTAATCGAGCCATTCAAGAGACTCACCAGGGAATTAACCGGAAACATTCAAGATCCAGTAATTGAATCTGCGCGAAAAAAGGAGACGAGAAATATCGCTCGTTTCCAACAATTAGTACTGCGAATCCCATTGCTCGAGATTTCGACGCAGAAGAGGATATCGGAGAGGTACGCAGCGATCTCTTGTTCGTTATCAACGTCCGACTCGTTCATTCCTAAACAGAGCAGAACAGGCTTGGATACGCCGTTGCCTGGTCTGATCCGCGGCCGGGGTGGGAGCACTGAGTCATTGATATTTTGACAACAATTGCTTTATGAAAATACGAATTATGTCTTCTTCTAGAGTACTAAAGCTTTTGTGTTTCAAGAAGATATGGCCAGCAATGATGTCAGACCTTCCAGAGATATCGGAGAGCTGAAAACTGTACACACAAGTAGTACGAGTCACGACGATTATCAAGAAAATTCCCAGCCCAGATCGTAAAACGACTGGGCACACTTCTTAAATGATAATTCCGACGCCCAAGACGTCTATAAGTAGACCGTGATTCTTCTATTCTGGCTTGGCTTCAAGACAAGCTTCGTTTGCTTTCACGACGTTGACGTTCTTAGATGGTAGCTAAAAATTAATTCAACTCTTTACCTGCACACAGTTTCTAATAATACGTACTAGTACTCTTGCATTCACGATCTTGAAAACCAACCAAATCTTTGGACACGCTGTACGTCACTGGCTCACTGCTCACAGGATCGGTAAAAGATCCTGCAGTCTGCTCTGGACGCAGTCGAAATTTCACTGAAGATACTGTTATATTTCTCTGATAAACGATATACACGGACAACTGATTCTGAGAACTAGTGATTCGAAACGCAAAAACGCTACTAGGGCGAGGAAACGTCAAGGACAATATTACATGCAGCTTCGATGGATCCAGCTTACCACTCGGAGAAGGATCCAACTCTGTTGAAAACATGTCAAACGCTGTGGACGATGTACGCGAATAGTACTACTTTGAAAGCTCACCAATGCAGCCGAGATATCATAGAGTTCCTCAAACTCTTTCAATAATTCGTGGTCCCACCAGATCCGCCCTCTTCGATTCCCAACAGGCATACCATTAGCAACAGATTTTGAATTGAGCAGATCGTATAACTCACCGATATCCTGCTTGACGTAACCCGTGTTGGTGCTAGTTTCGTCAGATTGATTGAAGGAGTCATTGTTGTTGGTCGTGGACATGTTGGTGGTGTATATTTGTTCATCCTTGACTTGGTTGAACCTCCCCTTGCTGGCATCTGTGTCTTCGGCTCCTTCGAAAAATCCACTACTAGCCATATTGATAGTGCGAGAGTTTGGTGTAGGTTACGAGGTGCGGTTGTAAGGAATCCTACTTGGTCCTTGAGATTATAAGGAAAAGGTTGCAGCCAGCACGCCTTTTATTCAAGGATCACACCTGACCTTCGGTGATGAATTGCGATCAACAAATGAATCAATATTTGTAATGCAAATACAACTGATTATCATTATCAGATCCCCTTATCTTTATAAGTCCCTAATACTACCGTTTCCGACAAGGAGCAGCCAAAAACGTGGACACAAATCTTATTATGTAGATTTCACTTGATGGGGTCCTGTAACCTAACATAAGGTCTTGTAAATGCATAACAGTTATTATTATTATTATTGTTAACCTCACAGCTTGCCGTTCTCCCCGGAATTCATTCATTCTCAAGCTGAGCTCTGAGATCTGGAGATCTGAGCCTCTAACAGGCTCACAATATCATTACACCTCTAAGTCTCCGGATCCTCTACTATTCATGTCTCAGGAATGCAGACCGTAGCGGCGGCGTAACTAGTTTCCTTATTGAATTGTTGGATTATTGTGATTAACATCACGTGAGGGGTTTTAAAGACCCCGGGTGCAAACATACATGAGTCCGATCGAGTTGGATAGACTACCTTTTTCTGGCTGCTCCTTGTCAGCAACGGTCCAGCTCTACCTACCCCTGCAAGTTTTGGCATTGCGATCAGAAAATGAGTGAACTAGCACTAGCATCCGTTTAATAATATATAGGACACAGTACGGTACTAGTTATCACCGGTAGTCACCTGGTTGAATATTCTCGTAGTCGACAAAACAACCCTGCGTACCAGTCTTTGTGAGGCAGGCCGAAGAGCTATGACAAGCGCGGTGCCGCCTGAAGGACCTGTACATATATTGTGTGTGGTATGTCAGTCCCTCCCTCATACTTCGACACGATGAGAATCTTCGCCATTGCCCTTCATACGTAATAGACGATGATGGGCGGCACCACGTGATGGGCACTATGGCCATATATGGCCAAAATCAAGATCAATGTCAAAGTCAAGATCAAAAGTCGTGTTGTCCGACATTGCTAATACATCAACAGCTTTCGCATTGAGGGGACCGCAGCAACATCCCAGTCCTTTAACCAGCGCAGACACGTCCTTCAGATTATCCTCATCCCCACCTCGTTCTACATCTTCCACTCTCACTTCGCAAAACAGCATCATGTCAGGATTCTTCAAGGGCGCGAAAATCACCAACGCCAGCGAAAGGTGAATTCAACCAGGTCGATGGCAGACAGGTCGATGCTAGAACCGAAGCAAACACGACCAACGAGAATTCCAAGCTGACAAAAACACCAATTCCGGTAATGACAACTCAGTCGATCAGAAGATCAGTGAGTTTTCTAATTGGTTGATCCCAAGCCTAGTAAACTAACGCATCTCTTGAAGAGGGAGGACACGGTTCCATCGAACAGGAATAGAAACCTCGATGGTATCGAGCCATGGTGATTTGAGTTCGAATACAATTCTTATATTCAAAATTTGTGGCTTATGTTCTTTTTCTAACAGATTTAGATTGTATACATGAGGTGAGTCATAATTGTCGATAAACTTGTCACGTCGTCGTTAATGTACCACAAATGTGTAGCTGTCAAGTTTGCTAAATAAATGACTTGTTCACGGTCAAAGCGAGGAAGCTCAGATACGGGGCAATGAAAGACACCACGGGGCTGCTATCATCTCCATAGACTGGCCCGGGGGTGCGTCAGGCAAGGTTGCTGCAGTCTAGAACGTGTGGCACCTTTGTCTAAGACACGATTTCGAAAACCATATTCTCCGATAAGTTAAATTGCGCCGAGGAAGACGATAAATATATCTTTATGTCCATTTTCAGTGATGCTACACGCACCCTTTTGCAATCACAGGTAGGAAATTCGTTTGTAATATCGTCCTTGACATTTCCTTGCTCAGCGTGTTGGTGTTCCAGATTAGTTCTCAGAATTAGTTGTCTGTGTACGTTGCGTATCAGTGAAAGCAAGCATCTTCTTGTGATATTTTGATTGCATTCCAAATATCGAACCTTGTGAACATATACCGCGTCCTCAAATCCGTTCAGCCAGTTTTATTCACAGATTCGAGATTGAAAGTTCACTGATAATAAGAATCAACATGCAAACAGAGGGGTACACAGCGCAGGAATTACGAATACGATCCAGGATTTATCATCCACGACTCTGTGATGAGAGTAGAAGAGGCGGGCCTCGAGGCTACCGTCTAACAGATTATCAAATCTTTATCCACGCGGGACAATCTGATCCTGGAGTACATTCGTGGAAGATAAACACCCGGCGGTGGTTTCTTGTCTTCTGTGCCTCTTGCTTCTATCGTCTATCGTACCCGAGGAGTTCTTGATATTGTCGTCGCCTTTTTTCATGATCGTGACGGTGCACAAGCCCAGTACCGTCTTGAATTAGCATATGATGTGTGTTCAGACCTGATACAAGGTCCATGATATAAGATCATTCCAGGGGTGAGTTGTCGTCGACGTAATCGAGTCATTCAAGAGACTCACCAGGGCATTAACAGGAAACATTCAAGATCCAGACGGGGAATATCGCTCGTTTCCAACAATTAGTACTGCAAATTCCATTGCTCGAGATTTCGACGCAGAAGAGGATATCGGAGAGGTACGCGGCGATCTCTTGTTCGTTATCAACGTCCGACTCGTTCATTCCTAAACAGAGCAGAGCAGGCTTGGATACGCCTCGTTGCCTGGTTTGATCCGCGGCCGGGGTGCGAGCACTGAGTCAAAGATATCTCGACAACAATTGCTTTATGAAAATACGACGGATGTCTTCTTCTAGCGTACTAAATATTTCGTGTTTCAAGAAGATATGGCCAGCAAGGATGTCAGACCTTCCAGAGATATTGGGAAGTAGGAGAGCTGAAAACTGTACACACAAGTAGTACTAGTCACGATGATCATCAAGAAAATTCCCAGACCCGGATCGTAAAACGACTGTGGCACACTTCTTACTACACAACGATAATTCCGACGTCCAAGACGTCTATAAGTAGACCGTGATTCTGCCAGTGTGGCTTGTCGTCAAGACAAGCTTTGTTTGCTTTCACGACGTTGACGTTCCTGGATGGTAGCTAAAAATTAATTCAACTTTTTACCTGCACACAGTTTCTAATAATGTGTACTACTAGTGCTCTTCAAGTTGCATTCACGATCTTGAAAACCAACCAAATCTTTGGACACGTTGTACGTCAATGGCTCACTGCTAAAGGGATTGGTAGAAGATCCTGCAGTCTGCTCTGGATGCAGTCGGAATGTCACTGAAGATACTGTTATATTTTTCTGATAAACGATACACACGGACGGCTGATTCTGAGAACTAATTCGAAACCCAAAAATGCCACCAAGGCGAGGAAACGTCAAGGACGATATTATATGCAGCTTCGATGAATCCAGCTTACCACTCGGAGAAGGATCCAACTCTGTTGAAAACATGTCAAACGCTGTGGACGATGTACGCGAATAGTATTTGGAAGCCCACCAATGCAGCCGAGACATCATAGAGTTCCTCAAGCTCTTTCACTATTTTTTAATCCCACCAGCTCCGTCCTCTTCAATTCCCAACAGGGATACCATTAGCAACAGATTTTGAATTGAGCAGATCGTATAACTCACCGATATCCTGCTTGACGTAACCCTTGTTATTGGAGTTGGCGTTAGTTATGTCGGATTGATTGTTGGAGCCTATGTTGTCGGTCGTGGACTTTCTGCTGGTGTTTATTTGTTCACCTTTGACTTGGTTGAACCTCCCCTTGCTGGCATCTGTGTCTTCGGCTCCTTCGAAAAATCCACTACTAGCCATATTGATAGTGCGAGAGTTTGGTGTAGGTTACGGGGTGCGGTCGTAGGGAATCCTGCTTGGTCCTCGAGGTTATAAGGAAAAGGTTGCAGCTAGCGCGTCTTTTATCCAAGGATCCCACCTGACCATTTACACCTTCAAAATCTAGGTGATGAATTGCGATCAACGAATGAATAATACCAACAACACACTTTCCTAGTAACATCCTCCGAGTCTTGTCTCCAGCAACTCGGTTGCCCATTAACTGAATTCAACAGCTAGCATCCATTCTCATCAAAAATAACGTTAAGTAGGCTTTCCACGGTCGTAAATTGACTTGATTCAATTGATTTGCAGTCGGATCTGAGAGAAGCTGTAGGACTAGCTAGTACGGTAGCTATCACTGGCAGTTACCTGGTTGCCTATCCGCTCCCCGGACCCGACATCGCTTCCGATGGCGTGTGTGACGTGCGAGTATAGGTACACCGCACAGTAAAGTAGGAAACATTCCAAGGGTAAACAACTTGAAGTTGTACCACGTTGAGACCTGCATATTATAGCGTTTTATACGAAAGCTTCTAGTAAATATGTCTACCAGTAGGTGACAAAAGCTATTCGCTTCCGTCAACATGATTTCCGAGTCATCATCGGTAATAGAGGAGAGTCAGGTACGCTTTGATGGTATGTTTAAACGACTTCAAATTGACCTGTGTCCATCACTGACATTTATTGAATGGCACTGGCTCTCGTCCTCATCATTCCGACACCCATGGAAATGAAATTGCGTGATAGCGCAGTTCTCCGCATTAAATGTACAAGTACTCTACAATTATTCACGGCCTATCCCGACTCGAGCTAGTACTCGGCCCCGAACATTAGAGCTCCCTATTCGGTCCTTCACCACTCCGTAGGAATGGGCGACAATATCTATTGCCAGCGACAGTGTTCAATGGGAATTCGGCTGCTGATACATTCGATCAATGGTTTTCGCATTGAGGGGACCGCAGCAACATCCCAGTCCTTTTAACCAGCGCAGACACGTCCTTCAGATTATCCTTATCCCCACCTCGTTCTACATCCTCCGCTCTCACTTCACAAAACAGCATCATGTCAGGATTCTTCAAAGGCGCGAAAAAAACCAACGCCAGCGAGGGTGAATTCAACCAGGTCGATGGCAGACAGGTCAATGATAGAACCGAAGCAAAGACGTCCAACGTGAATTCCAACAACGTTCAACTCGAGAAAAACACCGACTCCGGTAATGACAACTCAGTTGATCAGAAGATCAGTGAGTTTTCCGACTAGTTGATCCCAAGTCTAGCAAACTAACGCATCTCTTGAAGAGAGAGGAGAAGGTTCCATCGAATAGGAATAGAAAGCTCAATTGTATTAAGCCATGGTGATAGGGTTCGAATACAATTCTTATATTCAGGATTTGTGGCTTATGATCTTCTAACAGATTTGGATTGTATGCATGAGACGAGTCATAATTGTCGATAACTTGTAACGTCGTCGTTAATGTACCACAAGTGTGTAGCTGTCAAGTTTGCTAAATAAATGTCTTGTTCACGGTCAAAGCGAGGAAGCTCAGATATGGGGCAATGAAAGACACCATGAGGCTGCTTTCATCTCATAGACTGGCCCGGGGGTGAGTCAGACAAGGTTGCTGCAGTCTAAAACGCGTGTAGTACCTTTGTCCAAGACACAATTCCGAAAACCATATGCTCCGATGAGTTAACTTGCACCGAGGACGATGAATATATCTCTATGTCCATCTCCAGTGATGCTACATGCACCCTTTTGCAGTTGACATGTGCAGTACTGTACTCTGAAAGAATTGCGATCGGGTTAGGACGAACTGACCGGTAATATTTCCGGCCACATGCATGGATAAGTTGTCGTGAGAACCACGATCTGCCATCACCTGAACTCACTGCCCTGAGTTGAATAAGGAAGATGTTGATCCGGTGAAGAGGTGAGATCTTTAGGCCTCGAACTACTTCCTGGAGTTGAATAAGACAAAGGGGAACCGAGTTTTCCAATTATAACCTCTTTGTCAAGGGTTCTGCGGTGTTCCTTCTATTTGCCGCCTTTTCCTCAACTACTTCTCGACCTTTCAACATGACTTTCAGCTTTTCTGGTTCATCATCGAAATCCATATAGGTGCTTGAACCTGTTCCCTGGATCATTAAGCTGGACACAACTTGGATCAAGAGATGTTGAAAGATGACGCTGTTGATTTGAGTGATGATGTAAAGCTCGATGATCGCGAAGAAGCTAGTGCTGAGCTTGAGTTGTTCAGTGAACTAGATGGTCTGGACGAATCAACAAAGTCGACATTGTTTACCCATCGACTGAGACTCTCATTCTACAGCATCGATAGTTCGAGTGCTTGCGTTCAGCCTGAGATTCTGAGGGAGCAGTGAGCCTTGTGTTCGAAGGAGTTCAAGTTGTTTCGCTATCCTAAATTGGAAGGTGCCGTCACCCCGGATCTTCCCGATCAGCTGAAATTTTCTTCGAAAGCGGTCTACAATTTCGCAGTTAGCTGGAATGCACAACAATCTTTTTCGTAGTCGACAAAACAATCCTGCGTACCAGGCTTCCTTCAGAGTCGCAATAAGACATACAGCTGCCTTGACTTTCAGGAGCGTCCCACTGTGGCAAAACTGCGATAAGAGGAGTCACGACGAGTTATCACGGACGTGGTTCCATCGGACAGGACTTGTACATCTATTGTGTAAGGTAAGTCAAGTCCTTTTCTCATACTTCGACACGATGAGAATCGTTTCCACCTTTTCCGAGTAATATACGCTGAGGAAACTACATACAAAAACTAAGAACAGCCAGCTGACCTTGTCTTTTCTTCTATTATGATGCGTGGATGACAAGCTAACCAGTAAATTTTCTTGCAGTTCTTCGAAGCTTCATCCGTCACTTCCATACCTTACGCCTACTGGTAGAGGCGAATGTAGTTTCATTCCGTTGTTTTCACAGGACGACTACAATGATATGACTGATATAATTCGACGCCGCGCATTATATCATAGGTCCGGCCTCACAGATAGAGAAGATGGAGAAGTTGTGATGGCATGTACTGCCAACTGGAGCTACCGAAGCCTTCGAAGTGGACGGACAAGCGGAGTCTTTGGATTTGACTTCTGGTGTGGGAACAGGAATGCAAAGTAACATCATTCACGAGTCTCGTTCGTTATTCGACTTGCCTTCCACTTTCCATCCTATTGTCCACGGTGGCAATCTGACATCCACCCCGATATTAAAGAAGGAATGCTGAATCCAGAGATGCCTCACCTCGAGCATTCATGCATTAAACACTGTAACTTCCCGCATGTTTACAGAGTGGAAAAAGTTATTTGACTCAAAATAGCAGCATATGTGCGACTATCGAGAACCCTCTGGGCACATCACTCCGATTCACTCATCCAACTTGATCCTTTTGCTCGTCGACATCCTTATTGTGGAGCCCCACCTCGATGTGTCCGATATTCAGACTTCTGACGTCTTGGGAGGCGTCTCGGATGGTCACCGACCTTCACCAAATCCCTTGTCATGTGCGTATAGAAAAGCATGACTAGTACGAGCTTCAAGTTCAAGTTATGGCGGTCGCAAATTAAGAAGGCGATATACATGAGCATACAAAAATGTAGGCTAAGACGAATTGCACAACAACAATACTACGACAACGACTCTCCTATAATCGGAAGAACACCTCCCACTGGAGTTGCGATGGGAGAACATGGTAAGCGCGCCTTGAAATCAAAACAATCCTCTATCCTCACAACACCTTCAGGAGGTGGAAGAACGGACTCCAGATGTTGCGATAACAAATGAACAGAAAGCTTGCTTCGCACCGCCGACTGGGGGTGAAGGTAAGTTTTATATGCTTCATAAACTTCCTTCTGTGTTAACACTCGGATTACTTCAGCATCCCGTTCGTCTATATTTTGTTGAGCACACATCCTGAACTGAAAGCCCTCCTACGCACCTCGCAAGAAATCGTAATATCCTATTTCGATCTGAGGCCAAAAGCCAGACGACTCTTCTGCAATACTTTTGTGCTTCTCAAGTTTCTTCGCAATCAGTCCCTCTTTTTGATATGCGAAAGTATCGCTGGTCATTTCTTCCAATAGCGACCCAAAAGATACCAGGAAATCCTCAATCTGTTCCTCAAGAAATGTCGGGTCTTTTAAGCTTTGGATGCGGACACGTAGACCCATAGGCCATGTCGACAAATATCTATTAGCTGACACAATGTAACTACAGACTTGATCAGAGATAAGGTAACATGAGATAACTTGGAAGCTTACCCCAATTGCTGCTTCGTCCTCAATTCTGAAAAAGCAGGTTCTTCGATTATGTGGCTCAACAAGTTCAATTGAGCTCGTAGTCTTAGATTCGAGACATCTCCAAAGTGATAATAAGCAAGCGTCGAAGAATTGAGCTCTTCTATATCGCGAACTGTTCTTTGGTACACAAAGTTCGCTCCTGGATACTGAGTGAGTACAAATGCTTGATCATTGCCTCAGTGCGCTTGCCTTCAGGCAGAATCAGTGATCGATAAAAGGGTCGCTCTGCAGGCAATAGCGGCTTGCACGCCAATCGATTCTCAGTCAGTTTCAACATCGCGAGAGCGTCCTGGTCGAATATAATATAACAGAAAAGCCAAACTGACAAATGCGACAACATACCTTCTCATCAAAGTTTCCTGTAACCAACATTTCGATACGCAGCCTGGACAAAAACATCTCCTTATGTTGCCGCATGTCATCAAGTGTAATAGCTGTTCCAATCAATAGTGAGTGACGGCTTGCTGGGTTAACACAAGACGTACATCCCAACTCTGCAAGTTTATCTTCTGGGGTCCATCGCACGGCAATTACCAGATATTCCAAGTAATAATCGCAAAGCTCTATGGGTTTCTTCATCGAGAAGTTTTCGTGTCTGCGCCTCGTCTGTAGATTGTTCAACCACAAAATATTCCGCCTACAGGAGAAATTGCACAGATACCTCTTCAATGTATACATCCAAGCGATCCTGAGAAATAACCAAATTCCGCACTTCGCGAATCACAGTGTCCAAAAGCACAGGAAGTTTGTCGTTGTATCCAGAGATATAAATGTCGAAGCCTTCGAAATTGAATGAGCACGAAACTGACAATCCTGCGAGTTGAGCGTCATAAGTGGCCTCCGACAAACTATACTCCAAGAGGTCGACAAATAAACTACGATGGAAGGTTAACTTGAAAGCGATGCAAAATGTACTTAATGGAGATACACACTTTGTTAAGACTGAATGTCGAGGAGTGGCGTATGCGAAAGCTCTGAAAATTCAAATAAAGAGAAGTAAGACATCAATAGCACGGAATCCTTACATACGTTTTCAATCTAATACGAACCACACCTTTAGGAATCCAGAACTGATCGTCTTTCTTATGCCACAGAGCAGACAACTTCGAGTTGTATAAACATATCGGAGACTTCGCAGGCTAGGGGACCGTCACAGTAAGGACTCGGACCAGTCATACAGGCGGGACTGTCCTCCTCACCTGTGATATCTCTCTCTTGTCGACATGCAGATTAGTTGGGATGAACTGGTTCGGTTGGGGTAAGAATAGCTTATTATTTGCATTCGGTTCCTTGGCCTTTTGACATAAACCACACGCAATCAACGTCATGTCAGTGAAAAAAGGGTGAACTCACTTTTTCGACGAAGGAAGCTTCAAATTTCTTGATAAAATATCGCGTCCCATACCACTTCTCTGTTTCCCATTGTACATTGTCGCCTACTATGTCGTCGTGATGTTGTTTTGCTATAATCATGAGCCTTGCTCGTTCAGGAGTCAAGCAATCCAGAACTTCCTTGACAGACTCTTCATCCCATTCTCGATAGAGCGCATCGCTATTCAGCAACCATTGGACAGGTGCAGGTGTAGCTAGTCGCGCAGAACACCAGATAGCATATGTGTGAGGTTGAGTTTTGTCTCTATTACGGAATTTGATCTCTGACATCCGTTTCATTTGGTCGAAATGATAAGCCGGGAGGGGAAAGGAGGATCTGAGGATAGATATATAGTTGAAGATCGTTAAGACTACTTCTTGATGATGACCTGTACATGCAATGTAGTTCGTCAACCCAAACCGAGGCATTCAATTTTGATGACTCACAGTAGCCTGCTGAAGTCAGTTTGCTAAAAATATTGAACAGCTGGACACCCCGATTCCATGTTTGAGGACCGGCATATAAATCAAGGGCCCATCCTTTCTTCTTCAAATATGCCAACGCACTTCCATGACCTTCATGTCCAATGAAGTGACCAAGATAGTATGCGGGCCTCGCGCGGAAGTTGGGAGCCTGATATGGGATCGGGAAGGAAAGATCCAAAAGATAATTGTCCTTAACTGCTTCCGCGAAAACGGTACACTTTATCCAGGTAAGTTGCTCATATGATACTAGGCCTTCAGAGATAACATACGGATTGGGTTCCTTCCGTCCATGGGTAATTGTCGATCCTAGGCCGAGGATCTACGCCGAGATTTGGAATTGGTGAAAATTGTCGTACAGTGGTCTCAGTTAGATCATCTAGGGACTCTATAAGGACAGGTTAGCCAGAAGTCGTAGTTGTTGACATATATTTTCAATACCCTTTCCTAGTATCGCCAGAGTCATCCGACCAGCACAATACTCATGTTGCGTCCATTCTATCATTCTTCTTCTAGTTTCTCTTCCGACAGGACCCCCGTCATCAGTCTTTTCATCCTCGTCGTTGGGAATCCAACCTTGTTCTTCAGCCATTTCTCTGGCTGCTTCCGTAAGACTGGCGTAAGTCCCAGTGCCAAATTTCGACCAGGGGTGTGGCGAACACAACCCCTTGAATAATTGAAACATCCTGCGATCATCATCTTGTAAGTTCCTTTTGTTCTCTGAATCTACGGCATGGATTTCTCGAGCCGTGACAGACGGCGTGAAGAGGGGAGAGTGTAAACATCCAGCAAGGCGAGGGATTGCTTCTGTTAGGCGCGAAGGTGCAATAGAGAACCAATAGTTGGTCATCGATGGCCATGTACTTGCATTAAGACTACCGCCGTTCGACGTTATGAACTGCAAAATGAGTTACAAGTTAGAGCTTGATACAACGTGAAAATCATAGAGTACTGTACCGATATGAGGTCGTTTGGGGCAGGAAATAGTTTAGATCCCTGTTAAAAGATAAATGAAACCGGAAAATGTGTGTAAAGTAAAAATACCACGCCTCACCTGTGTAACCATGTGTTCACAAAAATGAGCTACTCCGGGAATATCAACCTTCAAGTGACGAATAAAAATGAACTGGCAAATCCGCTTTCCAACAGTAAACACAGCGTACAGGATCATGCAGGTGACCAACTTGAACGGACAGACAAGCTGCGGATTTGTCTGCATCGCGGTCGTGGATAAGAACAGCTCGAAGGCCATTGTCCAATTCTATAATCCGATACTCTCGTTGATCAAGATCTGGTTTTTCAACGATCCCTTGAAAGGTTTTGAAGCCAGGATGCGAGGTAGTCTCATGAGTCACTTTCCATGCAGTGGTATCTTCGTCGAGGGGCTCGATGGCAGACATTGATGAAATAACGGGTGTCGATTAGCCCCCACTAATAGCAGGCCAAAGTAACGAGCTTGCGAAGTGCGAGTAAAGAGCCTGTTGCTTTGAACAGTTATAGAGGTATGACATAAACGAGTACAGCTTAGTAGGCCTCTAATGGATTAGTCAGAGTTGAGGGTGGTGATTAAGAGTCAGTGATCTGTTTTGCTCAAAATCCTAGTAGTTGGTACTACTACTAGTAGTAGTAGTAGTATTAGTACTACTCGGGAGCCCGTTTCGACCAGTCCGACTTCAATGTGAGGTTGCTGCCGCAGACTTCTAATTGAATGCCTTTACATTCTGTAAGCCTAAATACTTTGCGTTCTCGAGCGACAGGAACGCCAGCTCAGCCTTGCCGAAACGTCCACATGCTTGTTGCATATTCTCACGATATAATGTGCAAGATGATCGCCAAGCTTTCTCGAAAGACTTAATACTTCGAGTTGTGCCTTACACTTCTGAGGCAAACCTGGCATAAAGCAGTTGACGTGATAATGCGGTTTGCACAGAAGAAAATACGGCGTTAAATCCTCTCACGAGCAATCGGTTTGATCACCTTTTAAGTTTGATGGTATCGGTAATGTTTGAGGGGGCATGTCAAAGTATTAAAAGAAGAAGTCAAATGTTACCTTTCAATTCTCTCGTTCACTTATTTTGTTCTTCCTCTCTTATTATTGTGCAGGTTATTCCGAGTCAATTTGCGAGCTCGTACTGGTACTAGTACTACTAGTAGTACTCGCGCACTCTCGCTTGTTACCGGATTGTTCCCACGACCGCAACATCTTGCTAAAATAGGTAACGATGGGATCGAGCGGCTCATATTATCGTGTTTCCGCCTCACATATACGTGCGGCATGTTCTTCTCTTCTCTTCTCCCCTCAGTATGTCAGCAAAATTATTATTTTTTCTTCATTTTTTGATGCTTTATGTAACAATATTTTCAGGTTTTACTTGTTGAATTTCAGGCTAGCTTTCGGTCGATAAAGCTGAGAAAGTATGTCTCACTACTATTTATCCATGCAGGTGGCCCAGACATATTACCGGTCAGTTCGTTCTAACCACAGTGCAATTCTTTCAGATGGATAGTACTACTACCGTGACACGTGATTGCAGAAGGGTGCGTGTAGCATCACTGGAAATGGACATAGAGATATATTCGTCGTCGTCCTCGGTGCAAGTTAACTCATGGGAGCATATGGCTTTCGGAATTGTGTCTTGGACAAAGGTGCTACACACGTTTTGGACTGCAGCAACCTTGTCTGACTCACCCCCGGGCCAGTCTATGAGATGAAAGCAGCCTCATGGTGTCTTTCATTGCCCCGTATCTGAGCTTCCTCGCTTTGACCGTGAACAAGTCATTTATTTAGCAAACTTGACAGCTACACACTTGTGGTGCATTAACGACGACGTTACAAGTTTATCGACAATTATGACTCGCCTCATGCATACAATCCAAATCTGTTAGAGGATCATGAGCCACAAATCCTGAATATAAGAATTGTATTCGAACCCTATCACCATGGCTTGATACCATTGAGCTTTCTATTCCTTGTCGATGGAACCTTGTCCTCCCTCTTCAAGAGATGCATAAGTTTACTAGACTTGGGATCAACCAGTTGAAAACTCACTGATCTTCTGATCGATTGAGTTGTCATTACCGGAGTTGGTGTTTTGCTCGACTTGACGGTTGTTGGAATTTACGTTGCTCGTCTTTTCTTCGGTTCTATCATTGACCTGTCTGCCATCGACCTGGTTGAATTCACCCTCGCTGGCGTTGGTTTTTTTCGCGCCCTTGAAGAATCCTGACATGATGCTGTTTTACGAAGTGAGAGCGGAAGATGTAGAACGAGGTGGGGATGAGGATAATCTGAAGGACGTGTCTGCGCTGGTTAAAAGGACTGGGATGTTGCTGTGGTCCCCTCAATGCGAAAGCCGTTGATCGAATGTATTAGCAGCCGAATTCCCATTGAACTCTGTCTCTGGCAATAGATATTGTCGTCCATTCCTACGGAGTGGTGAAGGACCGAATAGGGAGCTCTAATGTTCGGGGCCGAGTACTAGCTCGAGTCGGGATAGGCCGTGAATAATTGTAGAGTACTTGTACATTTAATGCGGAGAACTGCGCTATCACGCAATTTTATTTCCATGGGTGTCGGAATGATGAGGACGAAGGCCAGTGCCATTCAATAAATGTCAGTGATGGACACAGGTCAATTTGAACATACCATCAAAGCGTACCTGACTCTCCTCTATTACCGATGATGACTCGGAAATCATGTTGACGGAAGCGAATAGCTTTTGTCACCTACTGGTAGACATATTTACTAGAAGCTTTTGTGACCTACTAACGTACAAAACGCTATAATATGCAGGTCTCAACGTGGTACAACTTCAAGTTGTTTACCCTTGGAATGTTTCCTACTTTACTGTGCGGTGTACCTATACTCGCACGTCACACACGCCATCGGAAGCGATGTCGGGTCCGGGGAGCGGATAGGCAACCAGGTAACTGCCAGTGATAGCTACCGTACTAGCTAGTCCTACAGCTTCTCTCAGATCCGACTGCAAATCAATTAAATCAAGTCAATTTACGACCGCGGAAAGCCTACTTAATGTTATTTTTGATGAGAATGGATGCTAGCTGTTGAATTCGGTTAATGGGCAACCGAGTTGCTGGAGACAAGAGGATGTTACTAGGAAAGTGTGTTGTTGGTATTATTCA